>JAVJGJ010000032.1:3405078-3430132 GCA_035590215.1 Microhierax caerulescens | reverse complement strand
CCCGCCCCCCCCAAGAAATGAAAAAATAAAAGCACTGATTTGCCCTCAGTTTGTAGTCCAAAAACTTGCATCGACTCAGGACTTAAGAGTCAGTCAGCCCCCCTCTCTCCTGCTCCACACTCACACTACAGCAATTTTCTCCTTCCACCAATTCAGTCACTACTACCCTTACGGCAGGAGCACCAGACTCCTCTCCCTGCTCGTACAGGACTCCTACAACACACAGCACTGCCTCATCTGAAAAGCACCATTTAGCAATTTACACAAAATGAAGAAAGATGAGCTCAAGCAAGGGATCATTCTTCTGAGACTCAGCCTGGACACACAACTGCCATGCTTGCTGGACAAGGGTAAGAGCTAAGACATATACACACGTTGTTTTATGGCAACAGAGAATACCTTTAACCCTTCAGAGCTGAATCACTCAACATGCCACCACGCCTCAGAATTCATATTTGGGGCACTTCTCAGTCCGAATGCTAAAGCATACACACAACTTCTCAGAATGTTGAAAGTAAAAAAAAAAATCCTTAGATGGTTGTGGAAATACAGAACTCCTTTCCTCCCTAGCATTAAGTTACCTTTTAATGTCTTATCAATACAAAAGCATGCTTTTTCTTATATTAGTTTCCTTCGCTAAAAATACACATACTTAACTCAGTAGCTTTTACTGATGTGCGCTGAATCTACAAAGCAAAACAGATATACAAACCCAGTATCAATCTTTCAATAATATACACCGTACAGCATAACAAATAAACGGTCTTTTAAAACTTAAATTTAAGATATACACTTACTGTTAGAAGAAAGCCTCTGTACTCTCCAAACACTTGGTTCCACTGGTGTTAGACGAAGGACTTGCCCTGCCCATCAGTAGTCACACCAGACTAGCTCAAACCAGCTGAAGGAAATTTAAAAATCACAACCTAGTCCTCCATAATTTGATTTGTAGAAAATTGAGGAACAAAACTTTACAGAACGGTTTTAAATAAATCATAATTAATTACATCTGCAAATGCATTGCATCAACTAAATTTGGATGCACAATTAAATAACTAATCACAGTTTGGAAAGGCTGAAAATTGCAATTGCATGCTGAAATAGCCAGCCTTGCCCCCAGACATGCCCAGGTGTTTCTGCTTGCTCTGAGAGCAGGCGTTGGTTTCCTTCTAATGAAGGACCACCTGTTGAAAGCACCTGAGTCAACTTACACTCAAAATGCAAGAACTTTCTAGAATATCAACCTGGAACAAATTCAGTCTTAATGTGGTAACTGGAGATATAAAACACACATTCAGTCCAAAACATTTGACACAATTAGAAGTAAGTGCTTTTTTCCCAAACTCTCTCTCATGAATACCAATGTCCTGTTTAACGCACCCCTCACACACAAAAAAGGCACGATTTAGCTAGTGAGCATTCGTGGAAGTTGACAGACCACCAAATTAACTCTGATCTCATTTACTCTATATTAAATAGAAATATTGCATGAGCTGTCAACTTACCTTCTGGAAGATCTTCCTTTCTATTGCAATTTTATTGTGCCAGCAAGTACAAATACATTGATATGTTTGGAGATGTTATCTTATGACATCAAACAAATACACTTTTAGGTCAGAAGGAACCATTATCTTTATCTACTTTGATTACAGACAGTATCTCCACCCCACCCCCCACCCCCAAGCCATGATTTCACCCCTGTTTCTCATCTGCTTTGCTGGACTGTTCCTGCTTTACATAATACTCTTGAAATTTTTCCCATCAAAACCAACAAAAAAGTGCTGCTAGATAACTCAGAAAACTTGTTTACAAAAACTAACCTTTCAAAATCTAACATACAAACTTCTTTTAAAGAAAAGCATAACCTTCCTATTACTTTGTCCTGTTTCAGGTTTGAAAGAGTATCCCTGTCAGAGAACATGCGAGCTGACACACAGGGATGACTTTGGGGTTGGGGGGGAGGATTTTTTTCCATTCTGGTTTTCCACTCTTATTCTTGTAAAGGCCTCCTGTCAAACAGAGCCTGTAAACCCAGCCATGATATAAATAATAACTTAGAAACCAAATACCTTACCAGAATTACATTTGTGTTTATTATTTAGGATATCCTGAGTTGTGGTGAGCAGAGGAGAACGTGGAGACAAAGATATGGGGTGTAAGAGAACGACGGTACTTCATACCTTTACAGTAATGCATGTCTGGCCAGAAATAACTGAAACAGAAGAGCTGAGACATTTTCTGTTCCAAGGAGCTTGCAATCTAAACAGTTGCTGATCTCTAACAAACCTGTTACTTGCATGTTTACAACTCCCATTCAAGCTGTGTGGTTCGCTGGCATTTACCTGACAGGCTGGGCATTGCACTGTTGTATATAAATCGCAATTATAAACTTATTACACCTGTACATTAAGCATCTTTCCAGGCATGCATATGGTCAGATGGCAGCTGACAGTTTCATAATTCTCTTAAGAACTCTCAAGGCTGGCGTAATACAGGGCTAAAACCCATCCCACAAAACTTGGCAGGTTTGGCCCTTCGGAATGCGAAGGGGATGAGTCTGAGGCAGCTGTAAACACAATTACACCAGAGGTGGACAGGCTGTGGCTATGGACCACAATGGTTCTCTCTGGAAGGCGTACGGGCAGTGGAATTATAGTTCCAATGAAATTGTCAATAGTAATCCTGTTTCTGGGAGCTTGAAAACCCTGTTTAATGAACTAGACAGTAACAAAGAAAATAAAAATACTTTAAAAGCTACAGTATGAGAAAATGATAATTGGTCCAGATTTCATGTCCATGATGAAATGCACAGGGACGGCATTACCGCTGAGCAGCATTATGACCTGTCAGGGGACTGCTGTTTTGTCAGACCTCCTGTAATTATCAATTGGAAATGGGGGCTTGCTTTACTCACACAAATTCTTTGTCATGCAGCACATAAAGTAGTCAAAAATGTAGTCGTGTCTGCATGGAAAAGTTTTAAATAATTTGATGCTGAATGGTTTTAAATAATTTGATGCTGAAAGAAACAAATATTACCAGCTGGCAAGAAGTGATGGATCCCCACCGTGATTTCTAATGCCCTTGATCCCTGTTCACAGCAGACCCAAACAGTAGTTCCATAGCACCAGAACCTTTGCATAGGTACTGCATTTCGCATTTGGGGGATTTTTTTATTTTTTAAGGAAAATATATTTTCTTCAAATTTATTTGACTTAGCTGCTGCAACATGCTTCACACAGAATATATAAACATACAAAAATGTGAACAGCGTGCAAGTTTTTGCAAGTAATTTGTTTTTATTTGGAAGGAAGGCAGTGCAGCACTATAGAGCTGAAACCTTCCCCAGTTGCCTGTATCATACTGAGACCAACTCCAGCAGAATCCCAGACACAGCAGAAGCAGGAAGATCATTTCCTCATCCTGTTCTGAAATTTAGTAAACTAGACTTCCCCCACCCCACCCCCAAAACGAGACAGAAGATTCAATTTGTCCACCCCAGCCAATAAGGGGGAAAAATCAAGATAGATAGTTTCACCTGTAAACCTTTAATAACAATACCTTGTTCAGGCAGGTCCCCAAATGTTTCTGAAGTACTTTTAAAAAATGGGGAAAGTGAGGTAAGACTTGCCTTTCTCACAGCCTGTTAGTAGGACAGCAGCAGGAGCACCATCCTGAACCCCAGAGAAGCGCTCCATTCCTGAGATTACAGTCACTAGTCACTCCTGTTTTATAACTGTGTTGGGGTCCCAAGCATCTCCCACTGCCTGACTGGGGACCGACTGGGGACCGCTCTGATCTTCAAGGGTGTACAACTCTCTGCTGCAGCCCTGCAGTGACTCCCTGCTAATCCAAGAGAAAACCCAGAAACCTAATCTAGATAAAAAAAGATCTTGCTAAAAGATATCCTGTTGGTTACAGGTCCTTTTAGGCCTTTGATAAACATATAAAGTGACCAGAACTTGATACAGGGTCATATTTGAGCAACAGAGCTGCGGGATGCAAGTTACGTCTGATTAATGAACTGGGCCGTTCAGCCTCCCCAATAACAACCTCACATATATTTTTTGTTTCAGCCAAAATGCCCAACGCTTACTTGTCGGGGGCTAGCTGCAGGTTACATGCAGAATTATTCATCAACTTATGCATCTAGAAAGAGAGGTTAGCAAACTGGGTGCAATCCCCTTTCACTACAGGCAGAGTAAGAATCAAAATATGAAAAATGCCCTAGTTTTCTATAGGTACCTTCTGACTAAACCCACAGTTCAAACACCAGGATGAAGGTCCATAATTCTTGTGAGGATGGCCATTTGCTGTTGATAACTCCTGATATAAAAGGGACAGGGACATTATCATCTTTACATTCAGCAGAGGACAATGCTAATTGTATTCTTTCCACGGAGAAGAAAACAACCACAGCAGCATGGGCCTCCTCTACCACAATTTCATCTGACACTGCCTTAGTCCTCCTCCCTCAGGCAGTTTGTCCCCAGTTTAAACTTTCCTCCAATGCAAACACAGATTTAAAGCTAAATTCTGCCCTGTGTTGCACAAGATGCTGATTTCAGATGAAGTGACTTTGCTCAGGACTACTCTTCCGAGTGTAAAGGCAGGAATGGCCTGATGCATCGATAACGGCTCTAGGTCCACAAGTCGAAATGAGGAATTGTCATTTGCAGGGGCAATTCAGTTATACAGTTTTTTGAGGGTTCATTATTCAGCGCAACATATTAATCGATGTAAATATGATCAGTGCAGTCTGGGAAAGTGCTGTCAGGCAGTTAAAGATGACATTGAAGCAACATACGTCCTGGCTGGCTGAAGATGTACCAAACCAGCACTAAGAGGTGACAGCAAAAGTAACAAGGAAAGGCAGGACAAAGACTGACATTGAAGCATGTGGCTGCTATCACTGGTTTCATCATCACTAAGAACTCAAAGCAAGATTATCCTCCTTTCACCAACACCACAGTCCTATTCTTGAACATGATTCAAAAAACTGATTCGGCACTTCTAGCTCCTCCCGAGATGGAAAAATGCCACTGTTCCAATAATCATAACAAAAAAGCATAAAAGAAATTAAAAAAGACATTTACCAGGTTTTATCAGGAAACCAAATTCTGACATGTCTATTACTTAATAATAATACTACCTGCCCCCATATAAACAGTGAAAATTCCATTTTTAGTAGCCGTATCAGCACTAGATTTTATGAAAGGAACAGATACAATGTCCTTAGATTCGCCCACATTTCTTATGACTTCATTTAAAGAGGAGTTGCAAGAATATATTATTAACAGTTACATTATTCAGTTTTGTTTCTAGTAATCCTATTATTACAGAGGAAATGTTGTGCCTGGAAAAAGCATAATGCTATAGTAGAACTCAACCACATTGTCTGTGTGTGTTGTTGAATCAAGCCAAGCTCAGTTACAGGAGGACTCAATCACCTGCACGTGAAGATGATGACTGTGACGAAAAAAAAAAAAGAAGAAAAGTACTGGTCTTTGATGGACAGAGACTAGTTAGAGAGACTGACTTCTGGGTCCTCCGAAGAAACTGGCTGAAGGTATTGTTAGGGAATATTTAGGTCACAGGGAAAGATCTGTTTCTCATAGAGCAGGCACTGCAGATGGTGGAAGAACGCTGCAGCATGTCAGACTACACAAACTGCTCAGACTCTGGTGCTGAAAATCATGGCAGAGGACACGACTGAATAGCTGTTCTCAGCTCTGTACTCAGCCCAGTTGTCTCCGACTGGCCACCAGATGCTTGTGGCTAGCATCGCACTTGAGTCAGGGTCATTAGCACTAGCCTTACTAATCTCTAGGATATGGAAAAGAAAATGGGCCTGGCAGCAACTGCAGCAATGGCAAGATACATTGCCTAGACCACACATCTCAATGAAAGATAACATGTGTGGTCAGGAAGAAGTGAGTTTGGACAAGATCTCTGCACTCTTCATATTCTTATTTACACTACGATGAAATCCATTCCACATACACATGGGTGGTTATGATTTTAAAGATATATTAGATATGTTTTCACAAATTCTCTGTTGGACAGCTTCATTACCCACACACATAGCTGACACCCCTCTATTTTGGTACCCTGTCTTAGCGCACCTGAGATGCACCACTCTCATTTTTGCTGGCCTGACCAGTTCTCTGGTTCTTTCTTTGTTGCTCACTCCCTGCTCAACAGATCCTTATTCCAAATCCCTCTGTTTCTTCTTGTGGCAAACAATCTGTACTCAAGCATTGATGTGAAGCTTTGTATGAAGGACATATAGAAAAAAAAATATAGATGGTTTATGATCTTGTGATTAAAGATGATGTTGTTTCAGACATCCACATCAACGCAGTTGAAAATGCAGTCTATAGTTTCAACCAGAACATGACTGTAAATTCAAGTGAAACCGTTTTCTGTGCTTAAAACTTTCATTCCTTCAACTGTATAAAATAAAGAAAATGCTAAACAAAATAAAGCTTTCATTGTGTACTCACTCTAGAAACCTGAAGATTGACTTGTCTCAGGGTACCAGATAAAGAACAAATTTCATAAAAGGTCGTTGATATTATTAACAAGTATGTTGAAGGAGGTGTTCACACAGAATTAACACAGTTGGGAGAAAGCTCTGCGTAGAGAGACAGGACTTCTAATACACTTATAAAAATGTTATACATGGACATAAAGAGACTTATTGAGAGACTGTGGATATCAGTTTAATGCAATGTAATTACTTTCTATTCTGTGTGATTTTGTGAGTATTTTAAACAGCCAGGTGTCAATCCAGCAGAAGTTGGATAGCTTATTTTTGCTTATTTATTTTACTGCAGGAGCAAGAATTACTATTGGTCTAATTAATGAAATTGAAATAGCTACATCACAAAGAAGATGAGAGTTAAAGATCAAAGTGTGACTGAACCTCAAAAAGTCACTTGGGAGCAGATTTACATGCAAGATCTGAATCAGCCAGATTCAGATAGCCTACGCTCCCTCTCAGTCCTTCTGCTATTTTTCCCTTCTGATTGGCTTTCTATCTTGAGAGAGCTAAACAATAGGAAATGCTGCGCACTGGGGCTCAGGAGAAAGATAGCCTCCTGGGGCCTATTGTGATTTGCAAAAATACCTAACTTACTCTGAAATCAACAGTAATTAGGTGCTCGTTCATTTTTTTAATACCTAACATGAAACTATCTGCATTTGCAGATACCAAAATACCTTTAAAACTAAATCCTTGATTTTGCTGTGAATTTAACCACTTACATGACACAAAAGTAATTCTGGGGGAAGGAAGCAATAAGGGGAACTGCAGACAGGGAAAGCTGGGACTGTGATGTTGACATAGTCAGAGTTTGCTATCTAGGCTCAGACTAGGCTGGATAAATCTGCATGGAAACACCGTCATCTTTGCTCACCTCCTTTGTTTCTTGAAAGTCATCATCTGCAATAAAAATCCCTGCAACCTTTTTTTAACTACTGGAATAGAGGGAAAGGAAAACCCAGGCAAAGCTTCATTCTCCCCATTCTTTTCCTTCATCACCTTTTTTTTTTTTTTTTTTTTTAATACTTATTTCCTGATTTCCACCACCCTGAACTGACAAATATTAAAAAAATATTAATAATCCTTGCAGCCATGACATTAGCATGCCTCTGAGAAAATACTTGCAAAAGTAGGCATGAGGCTTGCAACTGCACGAAACAAAGCACCCCCCATTAATGCAGAAACTCTTGTGGAAACTTTATCTTTCACATGCTCCTTTCAGTAACACGGTGACTGTGTACCCCTTGTGGAAGGGCAAATCATCCTCACACTTCCAGCTCCGGTGAAGACAGAAAGCAGTCTTATGGCTCTGACAGGGACCAAAAGGTGTTGCCATGGGGCACGAGCTGGTCCAGTTCCTGCGGACTCTCCCACCCAAAGCCCTGTGGCAACCAGAGCCCAGGGGTGTGCAAAGGTGGCGCCTGGAGGAACTGCCAAGCTGCGTCGCCAAATGCGCTGCTGGCTCTCTGCCGCGCTGTGAACCCTGACTCAGCGTGACCTGCCGTAACAGCTCTCCAGTCAGGCCTCGCTGGGACGACTCCTGACTCACACACACGTGTAAGAGCAGAGTAAGATCTAGGTGCTGCTTTCCGTTACATCCACTCCAATACCAACAGGTATTGGTCACCGTTGATTTCATCAGTTGATCTGTTCCTCTGTACCTTACTGTGCTGCCTGCCTCGCGTGTTGTGAGTCCCCTAAATATCATACTTCAAAATTTGCTGATGTGAATTACTATGTAAATGCAAGTTATTACACTAATACTAGGGTTTAAAGGAGTTGTATTTTAAGAGCTCTAGTCTTACTGAATCCCAACATTCATCAAGAGCGCTTTTACAGAAAATAGATGAAATTGTTCATGAAGTATTCTTGTGCTAAAGTTCACAGGCTCAAAATCTAAGCAACTGGGATGGTAATATATCCTCTTAATCTAATATGTATTTACAAAATCTATGCAAATCTCTATGATGTCTGAGTTGTTTTTCCAAAGAAAAAAAGACTTAGCTCCTTTTTGTCTGTACTAAATATTCAATGCCAATAGGCCAGCATGCCTGAGTAACCCTGTAATAATAAACCAGTATGCTCACATGAGAGGGGGTGGAAGGGAAAGAATACAGATTTTAAGTTTAAGCTTCTAAGATTTTTTTGTAAGGGAAACTAAGAAAAAAGACTCCATTTCCCCCTAAAGAGATCTACAAAGTTTCTCTTAAGGTTTACAGCCAAGCACCTACTCTGACATTTTCCATTGCCCGTTTGTGTTGTCTCCTAGAGAAAAAACCACCTTGTTAAAACCCTCAGCTCCCCTCCAAACATCAAGCAGAAGGGAAACTCCCGCCTTCAAGAACTCCCCCCTCCACAGATGCTCAGCCCCAGCTCGCTCAGGGCTGCAAGTCTGAATCAGAAATAAATCTCGGAGTGCCAGAATGAAAGACCAAGGAACGTTATCTGTGATTACAAAGGCTTTGCAGCAGTTCCTTATAAGCACTTTGCAAAATCCCTACCAATCACAAATGATGGAGTTACATTCATTCATTCTCTGTTAGAAACTACCTAGTTTCATGGCAAAACACAGCACAAACAGAGCTTCAGTTCCAGGTTTGCTGAAATGGGCTTCATACTTGCTGGGAGAGGTCATGAACTTCTCCCAGCGTTCTGGTTTGGGTCCCCAGTGAAAGCAGTCAGGCTTGGCTTGGACTTGTTAATGAGTGTGTACAGCATTGTACTTAATAACAAAAATCAGCAGTGATCAATGAAGTGTAAAAGGAAAAAAGTGAAGGGAAACTGAAAGAGTAAATGTTTGTGTTTCTTAACCATGGCTTTTTTAAATGCTATGATAAGGGACTGGGTTCATTTTCGCAGTCCCTAGTATGGTAAACATCCTTCCTTCTCTGAGTAAGTGCAGAGCCAAAGCTTTCTACCAACATTTTCTGCTCACTTTAAAACTTAACTTCAACAACGTAAACATTGGTGCCTATGAGCAAGGTTGAAATGAATAACATAGCTATTTTGTTTAAACAGACCATGCTGAATCTTTAAACCTTTTTAGGTGGCATGACCAGTGGGTTCAGGAATGCAGTCTGTTTGGACAGTGTAAGACCTTTGTTGTTGTTGGGGAAACTCTGGCTTGATGCCTCTATCCATCTAAATAACTGAAATAAAAGTGCATTGAAATTAGAAACACATGTGGTCTCCAGACTTGTATTTTCACTGCGCAGTGTAAATAGGAACTTTTCATCTCTCTCCGAACTACTCAGGCATACAGTGCCATGCATGTCATTAGCCAAACGATAGGTCCCCCTGAACCTTCCAAGGAAGGGGAAATGGGGTTCCTGTCTCCAATAAAAACACTGTACTTTCAAACACTAGCTGAGCACTTCCATTCTTTACGTACCTCTCCTCTCCTAAGTACCACCAGCCCAGAAGGCCACCAAAATGTGTCAGTTTTAGGGGTGTTCCTGAAAAGGAAAGGTCTATTGATGCATTTTAGCACATAGTTGTTGCACAGCCAGGCGTACACTTACTGCCAATTATATTTTATACTTCTTGTTCTATCAAATGGAAATGAAATTGAGAATGGATATAAACCTGTATGTGAAATAAATTACTGGGACAAAAAAGGAGCCTGATTCACTTTATAAGCTATTAATAACTGGCTTTTACAAATACTGTTAGTAGGTAAACTCCTATTACAATGCTTTTGCAGTCTTATAAATCACAATGTAAATATATTAAGATAGACCTAGAATTCCAAGTCTTTCATGTAACTATTTAAAAGCATAAATATGTGCTCCCCCAAGAGAATGAAGAGTTCAGTATCTCTGTTGTTCTCGAATGCTTTATTAACATGCTTTCTGAATCATTTATGGAATTGCAAGGAGCGTAGTGCTTGGAGCAAAGGCCCACGATGCAAGTCTTTTCGCTACAGGTACCTTTCTGAACTGAAGAGTGATGTCCCATCCATCACAAGTGGCAACGACACCTTCACCTGTCAGGATATATAACCAACCCTTCAGTCTTGTGAAGGGGACAAAGAGAGCACGGTGGAAGGAAAAGGTTCCCTTTACCCTCTCCACTTAGCCTTTTGTACCTTTACAGAAGTCTTTGCCTTACACTTGTCTTTAGCAAAGCCACAAACTATCCTTTGCTTGACTTTCCAGTGTCAGAATGAAGCTTCCTCCCTTATCAGCTGCAGACGCAAAGCTTTAACTCGACCCTTGGATTCAGAAGCTTGTACAGAGAACGAGCAAAAAACCTATAGTGTTATCGTAGCAGTCCAGTATTACTCCGATAATGGATATTAACATCTTCCAGTTGCACTTAAACACATTTATTTTCTGTAAATGTGTAAGTCTGCATAGAAATATTTAAACTATGTGACTTTTTATGATACTCCAAGAAACAGCTAGCTTATTTTGATAACAAGCATATAAATGCTTGGAGGTGGGTGACAAGATATTCTTGAGTGACAAGATATTCTGAATGTCATATCCACAGAAGAGTTAAACTTTTCTTTAAAACCTGTGAAATACTCAGTGATTTCATGTGGAGATGCAGTACAAAGAAAGAAAATCAACACTAATTTATTCTGCTTTTCTTGGTTTTCATTAGATATCTGCTTTTCAGGACAGTGTCCCTCCACATGTTTTTCAAATTTCACGTTCACTACAAAATCCTCGGGAAAATGAGTGTGACTCTAGTAACACCACGAAAATGACCATTTTTAAGATAGTATTTATCAATCCCTATGTTCATGAAAATATTTACAAATTTTGGAATGTCTGAGCATTTTTATAATCTCACAGTTATTTACTGTTTTTCCCACATTAGGCATCTCAAAAACATTTTCAAAATCTGAAGCATTGTATTTCATGTCAACAAGTGGCTAATCTAGTTTCATTGTTGAAGCTGATCTTTATGCCAGATTGTGATTCCTCTTAAAATAGTCCAGATTCAGAAACACATGCACCGATGACAACTGAAATACCTGACATTTTTCAAAACACACAGAGAGGAGAATCAGGTCAACTTTGCTTCTGGCAGCAATCTGGAAATTCTGTACGAACTAGAGCCCTCCTGAGACCTCACGACGTAAGCTATGCAAGAACATCCTTTGCTGAAGTTTTTCAACAAGTCTACCTACAAACCATCACTTGCCTCTGAACATGAAATGCTGATGCCCAGGAAAAGCAAAGTAGCAGATAAAATGTCTGAAGCTCAAAAAAGTTTTAAAGATTCATGTTTTGAAGATCCCAGTCTGCCTTACGAATCCTAGTCGATTCTGCTGGTCTAGTAGCCAGCTCAGAACCAAAGTCTTTTGGCAACCAAATTCAGCTCTGACGTTCACTTTCTCTCCAGACTTGGACATGACAAGCAAGGCTAAATTCAGGCATGACACAACCCGCAGAGCCGTGTGGCTTCCACGCCAGACTAACTGAGCATCAGGCTTGCTTTTGTATTGCATTACATCGTATTATATTGTATGATATGCACAGTCATACCCTTCACTCCCTAAAACAAAAGTAAAGCAAAAATATCCCAGTATTAAAAATAGGCAACTGGGGTTACTGAGCTGACTGGCAACACTCTGACAGATTTCTTAAGAAGAACCAATTAATTAAGAATTAAACAAGTAAACCCACGCTTCCTGTGTGCAGAACTAACTAACTTTCAGCAGAGTATCCTTCCTCCCTCCTTGACTTAACAGGAGGCCGTCTTTTTCCAAAATTCAGGCTGCAATTCTTAATTCTTAATTTTCTTAAATGTAGATTGGAAGTATAAATATTATGTTCAAATGCACCAAAACAATGGTGATGAGGGACAAAGAGACATGTTCGCTCATTCACTTAAAAGCTGTGAGAATAATGCTGAATGTGATTTGTATGAGAAAAATGGTACCTAACATCAGAAGTTATTTCAAACAAAACGACTGATTCGTTCCCAGGGAGAGGCAAAAATCTTGTATATTCAAGCACACAGGGCAAACAAAGTGAATTATAATACATAAATACCATTGTATTTTAAGATAAAAGCATGGAGTCCCCAAAACATACTAGAAAATTAGCATGTGAGTTCTGAAGACCAGAGTAAGCTGAATACATTTCTGGGAAAGAGAACGCCTGCTTCTCCAAATTATAAATAGCTCCCTCTCATTTAGCTACATGGAAATGACAGCTAGATTTTTTAACACAATGCAACTGTCCTCCCTACACCCCTGGCTTCTTTTTTTAGGTACTGCTGTTTGTTCCAAAACGCACAGGACAAGAAGACTATGAAGGAATTCTGTGTATTTCTTACTGGTGCAGATAAGATTTACATCTGACATTCCAGAATAATGACATCTACACGTTCAACTAAGATATTCTTCTTTCAGAACTGAGCAACTTTAAAAATCCCCTTTTAAGCTTTGCAGCCACAGAAGACTCTTAATAATTGATTATAATTGATTTTAACCTTGTCCTAACCTGGGCAAAATGGCAAAGCCAATCATCTTTGTCCAGATGGGATATGAGAAAAGAGCCCCCAATACACATCTTTAAAAGCTCCAGACATGAGCAGAAGATAAAATATTTAGTCTGCAGAAGCCTTGACCTCCCAATTCTAGCCAGTTTTGAACTTGAATTGATTTCCGACAAGGCATCTGGGAGATGATTACAACAAAATGCACTAAAGCTGGGCAGCCTTTATTTTAACATCCCAGCAGCTTAACCTGTTAATAACAGCAATTGTTTTAGGTACAATACCAATTTCTGTAACAGACACTAGAAATGGCTAACAGCAACACAGTAACAGTGGCGACGTACAGTATTAGAGCACAGCCATTCACAATCCTCTCGTTAAGGTTGTGTCGGCACTTCCATTACAAACCCCTGTTTTCAGGGGTTTAAAACTCAGCAGCAAAAATACTAGCCAGGGCTGAGACGCTGCAGTTGAACAGTCTCATCTCAGGCAAAAAGCTGACTGAAGCCAACGGGAGTTTTCCCTCAGTAAGGGTAAGCACAGTCAGAACTTGGTGCTCAGTCAAAGAATTTATTATGAACTGAGAGATGAAAACACTAGAGCTCCATCATATTTCTTAAAGACTAGATATGACTTTACTCAAAGGATGAAAAAGACTTTGTAAGGAACTGTGTTCCAAACAGGATATCCCAGAGATACTTGCACTTCTGTGTAAGCCTGAAGATATGCTAATACTTCGAAAGAAAAATCCAGATCTGTGGATTACTTACGGACAGAGACTTGCTGACCTTATTTATATAAGCAAGTCAATGGAATTAATTTCATGAATGAATGAAACAGGATATGGCCTTATGTTACTGTAATGTTAAAACCAGACATCATCAACAAAAAATTACACTTCTATCTAAGAAAAAATACCTAGCATTACATAATTTCTCATGTTTTCACTTATGTCCATTGCATCGTCAGTATCTCCCATTGTAAACGTTTTATGTACTAATATACTTGTTTATCCTAAACTCACAGCAAACTCTGAAGCAAAGAACATAATTTGCAGGCTGTATTTTCACATACCATAAAGGAAGGTATCTCCGTCTGCCCATGGAACACAAAAGAGAAATATTTATAAACGTACAAAAATGCAATGACAAGACCACAAATTAAACTGGCAGAAATCCTAGGCAGATAGAATGGCTTACACCGACTCTTCTTTCTTCCCATACCATTTGCCTGGTATCAGGCAGTTGACACCTTCAACTCATGTAGGTTTCTTTAGTACTTTACTATTGAGGTTTTATATCAATAGAATACTAAGGAAAAAGTAACTTTCACAAAGATGCTGCTGTTTGAAGAATTTGCAAGGCAAACGTCAGAGATGCCAGTACTGTGTATATCCTGTGAGAGTCCAGAAACAAACCCAAAATGTACTATATGATAAACACTGTCTAATTGAATCAAAATTTATAATGTGGTGGCACAAACTGTTGTTCACATGGGTGGACTTTTTTGCAATAGTAATCACTATTGAAATATTCCTTATTTTAATATTTCTTTAAGCATAGATATTTTAAGCTTAGATACATTCCATGCAGTGCATGAATTCCTGAGCATGTTTTTTGACTTCACCCCTTTTCCATTAGGGTTTGAGGATAAACAAGTGTGTAAATGAAAAACAATTCTGCATTTATTACTAAAACAATATTGAGATTTTCACAAGTAACCCTTAGACAATTACAGCTGTTGGTACCATATTTTCACCATGGAAACTTTTGTTTTACTTAACAATTGAAATTACAATCAGATGTGCTCATCCCTTGTTGAAGTAATGAACAATGGTACATCTGAGAGAGCAATTCAAAGTGCATCATTTATCTTATCCTATTTTCAATTAGGCCAAATAAAATGTAAGATGGTTCCAAACTACACCACAGTAACCGGGTAAGTAAATTTATTACCACTAGAGTGCTAATCTTAGCAGATGGTAAAAAAATATTTTTAGCATGAAATATGCTAAAGCAATAAATCTAAACAAGGTAGATGTTATCAACTAATATCTCCCTAGTGTGAGGTAAAACTCTTGCATGACAACTCAGCATTCTTATAAACTCTGGGTGAATGCTGGAAGATATAAGTCTCTCTATAGGAAGAAAAATAACAGAAATTAGTAGAAAAAGCATTCAATGTGCAGTTTAATACAGCATACCTACTAGAGGAAAGAGAGCCGCAGAATATTGCTTAGCAAGATTTTTTCCCCCTAGACAACTCATTTTTTTCTTACAGGAAATTTTTCATTGATTCTGGGAAAAATATAAATCCAGTATTTCTCTCCTGCTTTAAAAAAAGCACTACTTCATTTGTTAAATAGAAAATAAAAAAGACAAACATTAAAATAATCTTAAGAAGAAAACAGGTGAAACTTGGGGGGAAAAGGATACAAAGAGAACCCTTCACTTGCCATCTATAAGCATAATAAAAGATATAAAAGCAAGCAACCGTAGAATAAAACATGTTTTCCATTGTTATCAACAGCACATTACGAAACACTTGAAATTCAGAACTTAAGAGTCCTATACTTTTGTGGCAATGAAGACACTAAAAATACATGGAGAAAAAAATGCTGGAAAAACTTTGGAGACATTTTTTAAGATAGCCATGCTGTCAGGCAATGCATTATCATCAAACCACTTGATGAAATGATTACAAAAGTAAAATTAGTAAGCATCTGCCACAGGTAACAAAGCCTATATTTTTTAAGAACTCATACTGCTGTTCACCTTTGTGATGGATCATGAAAATAAATAATAGGTTCCAAAATATAAATAAATAGAAACAGCAGTCATTTGGGGGGACAAGAAATCAGGATTTTGGCCAAAGACTTTGCATGAAACCAATGAATAACAGCATCAAAAGGGGAAAACAAAATGAAATAACACTTCAGACCAATTTAAAGACATATTTAATATATTGGAACGTGCATTCCAATTTTCTTAAAAGTGTAACTTCCTGAGCAAATGAAATAAGGAGTTCTTATCAGGAGATCTGGGTAGTGAATAGGCACCATTAAGAAATAAAGGGAGTGTGAAGACAGGCTGGGAGAAGATGAAACCCCAAAGATCCTACATTCCAGTGGTTCACAGAATCCATCACTGGTGGTGTCAGTTTGTGCCAGCAGATAGAACATGATGAAAATGGTAGGACGGAGTTTGGTTTGTAACAGGTACTAAAAATACCTAAATACAATACCAAAGTTGAACGCTGCTCGAGCCAACTTTCCATTTCACCTCACAGTACCAAGTGACAGGGCAGCCGAACAGCAGATGATAATGCTGCCAAGTACAAACCAACATCTACAGGGGGGGAAACGATGGTGCTGAACCCACTGCAGAGTCTGTGGAAAACACTGTCTCAACGCTCAGTGTCCATCATAGAACACAACAGAAAACATTGGCACGATGCCAATACACATACCAAGGCATAAACCCGGCATGCACCCACGTTCTGAACACCACCTGCAGGGTACTGTCAACCCACATCAGGAGAACATAAAAGAAACAGAACAGATAAAAGGACGATGACGAGATTAATCAGGGAATGATGGCTCACTGTTTCTCCTTATAGAAAAGTAAAATTTATGCATGGAAATAATCAGGCAGGAGAGAAAAACAAGGAAAAGGCGCGCACCTTCCCCTGCACGCGTGAGCAGCCCGCCGAACTCCTTCCCACACAATGCAGATGAGGCCAGAAGTTTAAAAGGGCTCAGAGAGGGATTAGACAAATCCACAATCTTCATGTCAGGAAACCTTTAACATTGATCATTGGAAAGCGGAGGAAATAGCTGGGTCAGATTACACTGCACCTGCTCTACAGGTTTTTTTTACTCCAACTAAGCTTCTGTATTAACCAGAGGCAGATTACCAGTGGAACCAACCTTTGGGCTAAGCCAGTGCAACCATTCCTACATCGCTTGCCTTCACAGGTGGCTAATACAGCAGACTAAAGAGCTACTGCAGCCACTTCCAGGACAGCAGAAAATTAAAAAAAAAACGTGTGGGAAGATGTTTAAGAGAGTGAAGTTTCCAGAATAATGATTGCAGTCTGGGGCAAAAATGGACATATGCCTGCCCAAAGGTATATTCATACCTAATAATGCTAAGTGATAAAGAACACATGAAATATAATATAAATGTATTAAAAAAGCACTTCAGCAATTAACTGCTCACCTTTTACAGCAGAATTTGCCTCCTCCATATCTTTTTATTTGTCTTATTCTCACATTAGAAATACCTTCTAAAATGCTTTACCTATTTTTATTCATTTATATAGCTTAAAAAAAAAAAAAAAAGAAAAGACATTTCTTCCCCTTAGGATTAATTTATTTTTTTTTTTACTCCACCTTTTCCAAGAATCAGGTAAAAAATATTTTAAAAATAAAATAACTGGTCATAAACTACCACGTAGGACATGTGTGGCTCCCAAGTATCTCATCAGATCCAGCTAGCTAGGTAATGAAGTGGAACTGATGGCCAGCTTATTGGCCACAATTAGACCAAAGAACAACAGGAATGAAAGAACCTCATACACTGAAACCAGGATAAAATTTATATATTGCAGGCTAGAGAATTAGCCAGAACTATTCCACTCCCACATCTTCCCAAGGGAAGACTGTCCAAAGTGAAATTAGTATAATATAGTACCCAAAACATTGCTGTAATCTTAATTTTCAAATCACTTGGCTGCTTGGCTCAACTTTTTCTTTTAAAATACATCAGACAAGAAGTAAAAACGAGGACTGTGTATTTGTCTCAACAAAAGCTAAAAAGCCTAGTTCATTTTTTACGCCACAGCAGAGACTGTCAAAAGGAGACCTACCTCAATGAAGGCTACAAGATGAGGCCTGCAGAATTTAAATAACTTCCTTATCTAAGAAAATATAAAAACTTACAATAAAATGGTGGCTATAAAAATCATAGAATTAATCTATATTGTGTCTTTACAGTTTTGCTTCAATAATAGAAGTAAAATAGATTAAGGTTTTAAAAGCAGTAATTTTGTCGCTCTAAGATTTGGGTCTTGCATTTTTATGCCTCGATTAAGAATTCCCTTAATTTGCTCACTTTGGGTATGCCCTAGTCTCCTAGGCTGACCATACAAAGACAGAATTAACACCGAAGGGTTTTTAATAAGCCTCCGAAACTTTTTACAAACGTTACAGATCAAATGTGTCCACAAAGTTTAGATCAGGATTCACACTCTGCCAGCAACTGCGGCGGACACGGCACAGGCTAGAGAGGCTCCCTGTCCACCACGAGGCACAGGAGAGCACGTTTTCAAACCGAAAGATGCTCAGATCAATAGTCTCAGTTGTGCCAACATCAAGTCCAGCTAGTTTGACTTCTGCAGAATGAAGATCTTCCATGAGGTATGCCCAGGAGAAACCTCCTAGGAGGCTTCAAGTGAGAAAGAGAAGAAGGAAAAGATTATGCACAATAAGGGAGCAGAAGAAAATCACAGACCTCATTTACGCGGGGGCTACCTTTGCCTCAGAAACCATGAAGAAGGTGCACTGAGACCTGCATGATGGATGACACGTGAAGAGGAAATACAGCCGTAGCAGCCCGGGAGCCAGAGTGAGCAGCACAGAGATGCAAGAAAAGCAAAGCAATCCACCAAACCTGCCTCCACAGAGAGGACACTCAGCGCTGACAGCAGCGCCTCCGTGGCAGCAATTATCATCAGAAAGGCTGTAGTATGCGCCCCAAACAAACACCTTCAAAGAACGGACCCTGCTCTCCAAGTGACGCAGATCACCTGTAGGCTGTAACGTCCCTGCAAAGCTCGCCGTGCTCCTTCAAACCGTTGGACCTTACGGCACACGTACCTGGCGTGGCTAAACGGAAACTACGCCGGGGAAACGCGCATAGTCCAGCAGCATTCTGGACAGATGAAGGAGCAAGTAAAGTAACGGCAAAAACAGCTTCGAAAAGCAAAGTAAGGCACATCTATATAATTCCTGAGAAGGATTTATAACCTATATAAACATGGATCATAAACCCATTGGCAAACAGATACCAGCTATTCCGGAAAGCTGCTTAGTTTCTATGTCAGAACTTAGAATTCTGAATGAATGCAGCGTGGCAAAGAGATCGACTCCTGCTACTCAGGATACGTAAGACTGTGGCTTGTGAATGTACTAGCTTTTCTTAGCAAAGACTTGATTTTTGATCCTTTTCAATGCTTGGATTCATGTTCAAGGACAGGGCACTCAAGTAATCTTATGAATGCACTTTGTGCTAAATGTCCGGATGAAAGATTTTCATAAAAAAAGAAGCTTACAGCATCTGGCCACTCCACTTCCATTCAGCACAGTACTGAAGGACTTAAATGGAGATATATACTGAGGGGTCACCACCCAAAGTGTAATATGCATGGCAGGGAAGCTTTCAATCACCTGTCATATGGAGTCAAGTTGCTATAAATCTTAGGAACAAGATGGTTTTTTCTTCACTATGTTTTTATGAGAAACAGGTTACTGATAATAACCGGTCTGACACTTCGACCTACTTCCTAGTGAATTTTGCATTAGTATTTCACTATACATACACTGTGGGGATAAAATTTTACTCTCAGAACTGTGTGATGGATCTGAACTTCAGTATGCTGTTATGTCTGCTTAGATGCAGAGATCTTACACTGCTGTCAATGTGAGCTCAACGGCTGTGTGTTAGTACCGTACCAGCAATGAGACCCACCTCCAGAACAAGGGCTGTGATTCTAAATTGTCCACAATGTACTCAACTTCTGGCAAGTCCAACATGGCTCCAGACTTCGCTTTCAGTGATTCCTTGTATTTTTTTTTTTTCCTATTGCAGAAGCCCTTATAATGCAAGCCTACTAAGGCAGAACACGGTCAAGACAGAACATGGTGACTATCACAGATCAGTCACGAGAAAGCATGCAGATAATAAACACAAACCCAATACTGTCATTTTACAGGTGGCCATTGATAGGATCAGTTTCCTCCGTGTCAGAGAAAGGAGTTAGCTGCATTTTTCAGCTCTAAATCTAGACATTAGGAGATGCTCAGCAGCTCGGAAGCATGCCTGTTTGTTGGGTTACATCCCTGTTGCCCAGAGGTGCAATTCCCATTCAATGAGATCAATAGATACCCCATATATGAAATAAGTACAGAAATGGACGTGGTACTAGAGATTCACCTTCCTAGCAAGAGCTCCTCAGTGCAAATTAGTGTAAACTTTTATTCTGGGATAACATCTGTGCTGTGCATTTCTTTAAGTTTTGGGGTTTTAAAGTATCAACAATAGAGAAACAGCAAAACACAAGTAAACGTGAGCACGACTGTTCTAATGTAATTTGGAAAATATTTCACCTACTTCAGAGTAGAAAATATTGAGGGAAGCCATGTCATCACTATTACTTGTGTTATTTAACCAATCTATTCTTTCTAATAAAGAAGCAGGAGAAATAAAAAACCATCGATCTTTATTTATTGACTTCCTAATGAGTATAGTTAAAGTTGACACAAATCAATCACAATGAAGTTAAAAGGATAATATACCATAATATGACCCAAGATCGTGCTGCAAGTTTAATTACTGAAAGGCAAAGTTTTAGCATAGGTAGAGCCGTGAAGAGAAGCGCCCAGCTGATAGTATTCAGACGCACACTGTAAGCACACAGGAGATTCAGAAAGTGTTGCAACAGCATGGTCCTGGGGAGGTCCCTACACAAAAGAGAGGTCTGCCATGTAGGACTCTGTGTAGGACTCTCAGTCATTCCACTAACATTTAAAGATTTTACCAGTTTGGGATTTAGTTAGTTATTACATCTGAGTATTTGGCATTAAGAACTAGGTAGTGCAGCAGGCGTTCAGTCAAAAGTCTTTAGCAACAAAGACAAAAATACTGAGAATCATTACATTCTACATCTTAAAAAAGAATCAGTCCAATATTAAAACATCACGGCCAGAACACCCTTTTCTCCCTCAAACAAGATGACACATCTGCACACCACGGGCACTCAGCTGCACACGTATCTCAAACAGATGAGTTCTCCTAATTGTGAGCAGTGTAGGATTTATCCTTTCATTGTATTACTGCACTTTGTAATTTCCAAAAAATATAAACTCCAAGTTTTACTCTTCTGTTGTACAGGGTGATTTACACAGAACAAGGGATTTCTTTTAAAAGGTCATCTCCACCCCTTTGCCCTGTCCCACAGTTTATATACTCCTAGTGATCTAAGTGTAAAATGATAGGGAAAATATTGGTGCTTATAAAACAGTTTAAAATGTTTTCTCAGCCAAAGCAGATACAAAATATGGAAAGGTGAGGGGAAATAGGTCTCTTTCTAAGGGAATAAATGGCTCTTTGATTTCCTTTTTTCTTGCATTCGTTGCCATTAATTTAAAACTTTCTAGGCATTCTGCAGGCAGTAAAATGGGCCAAAATATTCTTTGCTGTCAAAAGTAAATCTGTTTATAGTTTTGCTTATGAGGCATACTTTCAAAGACGGTTGGCAAATGGCAAATATACATGCCAATAAAGATCACTTCTGCCTTATGCTGCTTAAACATAGAAAACAAGAAGAAACCAGAAATCATTTGAGACGAGGGAAATCAAAATCATAGTTAACAGGAAAATCCAGTTTTCCTCCCCATCCCTTTGTTATGTGTAACCTACTGCTACCACCTTGTTACTGTTAACGTCTTAACAAACATGTGTCCTCCCAGTGAAGGAAAAGAAAGCTGTTGCAGAAAAGCATGCTGTGGGCTTAAGACTGGAGGAAATGATGCTTTTCTAGTCAGTTAAACGAAGAAAAAGGTCCCTGTCTTTGAGATATTTCAGAAACTTTTTTTTGAGAACTAATTCATACTGATTTTCTAACATTATCCCTCTTACATTAAGACTCAAAGGAAAGAAAAAGCACCGTATAACTAGTTACCGCTTTCATCCAGACCCTTCTCATGTATAAGCAGGTAGTTCCTTCTCTGCCCTAAAACAGAATAGAAAAAAAACCCCAAACCACCAATAATAAAAATACGTCTTCAAAGGCAGCTTCCCGAGAGCGCTGCGTGACTGCTCTGTGGCTTTGCACCGGCCTTCCTGTTCTAAAGCGGCCATAGGCATCACGGGAAAGAGCGGAGGAGGGCCGCCCCGCACGGCCACTGCCACCGCCACGGTCACGGCCACGCCTGTAACGGTGCCTGCAGAGCCGCAGGTCCCTCCCTGCCCTGTCCCCTTGGTGGTGGCCCTCCAACCCGGTAATGGGCTGATTGGCGTGAAATGTAGTGGAGGTTTGTAAACCTGTGAGTGGCACGAAGGCAGCATCAAAGCACAAAGGAAACAGCTGCTTGCTTCCTTTTTAAAAAAGATCCTGGAGACATCAAATGAAATTTGCAATTGTTTGATCAAAAACAAACAAACAAACAAAAAACCAAAAAACAAAAAAGGCAAAAGGAGATGGTTCACGCAGTGTGCAAATAAGCTGCAGAACTCCTCGTTGCAGAACTTCATAATGCTAATATTTACATGGTTAAAAAAGCAACTGGAGAAATTAACAAAGAAAACCACATCCATGGCTACTAATAGAGCCACCAACTTCACTCGTTGCGGCAGAGCTAAAGCACAGGTTTCTGGAGAGTGAGGGTCCTTTGGGGAAGGTCCATGATACCCTTGCTCCACGCTACTTTCTTTCCCTAGACTTGTGCTGCTAGTGACCATTGGAAACAGGACACTGAGGCAGACGGACCCTCAGCAAAGCTGATCCTGTAAATACATTCAGACTTCAGTTGGTCTTGGGTCAGGTAAACCCATTTTTTTCTTCAGATCTGGAAGAAAATGACCAAAATCAAAGAACGCAGTTTTATAAAGCCCAGCTTGCCTGCCTGGACATCTGGTGGCCACGATCTTAATCTTTCCCTGACAGCAAGTCAAAAGTGCAACACCACCAGACCTGGAGATGAGACGGGAAGAGGAGACATTAGCTCTTCCCCCTTCCCCACCATCCAAGCCCCACTGGATTCAAACCACCAAGGAGAGACTTCTGTGTACTCAGGAATACAGGTAAGTAATATTTCCTCCAGTATAATCCCTTCTCAGGGTTTGCACTGAGGGTTTTTTTTCCCTCCCCCTAGGCTCCTCAGGGTGGAAATGAAGGGGGCAACAAGGCTTAAAGTTGATTCATGTCATTCGGAACAAGGACACATTTGGGAAAGGTGGGGAGAAATTATGTTGTGCAATTTCTTTTCAGCATTGTCTCCCCTGTTGCCTGGCGATGATGGCACCCTCCAGGGCACTCAATATCAAGCCTTTCAGAAGGACTAAACTGACTCAAACGTTGGAATAGAAATGAAAATAAAGGCCACCTTGCCTAAATCCAAAAATGGAAAACATAAAATTACATTAATTGGTTAATGTCATAAAAAACTAATTATCATAGCTATAATTTTCCTACCCAGCCCCTTTTTTCCCCGCTACTGATAAATAATAATTATCTATTGGCTACAATAATGTGATAGTCACAAAAGCACAATCCATTAAGGTTTAATTGTAATGCCTACAAGTAAAAGTTTATACTTTTAGAGGATACGATCAGGATTTGCAGCGTTAGGACAGAGCTCTGTAAATGTTTGTGGTGAGGTAGCTCTCCAGTTGGTGCCATCATACAAGTCCTAGTTCTGATACAGTGCTGCAATGGCCTAAGGACACAAATGAGCAAGGTCTGTGGGCACAGATTCCCGCACCCAGGACAGCTGAAAAAACAACCCACTTTGCAGGCACACAAGCCAAGGGTGCCCCAAGTTTTCACATGCGATTTGTCCCAGGTGGCGGGCAGCAAACCGAGATGTCCCGGGAGCAGAAAAGGACTCAGGTCCAGCCTCACAACCTGGTACAACCCTTCTCTTGGAAAAAAAAAAAAAAATAAATCTACCTGAGAGGCCTAAACAAGCAGAGATCAGCTTTCCTTGTAATGCCAGCTCAGCTGTGCAGAGCAAAGGCTGTGCCCACTCTTCCCAGTACCTGGCTGGCTGCACTGGGAAGCGGCGGCAGTGCCCTTTGGGATGA
This sequence comes from Microhierax caerulescens, assembly GCA_035590215.1. Classification (NCBI taxonomy): domain Eukaryota; kingdom Metazoa; phylum Chordata; class Aves; order Falconiformes; family Falconidae; genus Microhierax; species Microhierax caerulescens. The sequence continues at coordinate 3,406,045 of JAVJGJ010000032.1, read as the reverse complement.
TGCTCTCTGTTTTCCAGTTTCAGCTCTAACACAGACTTGTGCAAGTGCCTTTCACGCCTCATGCACCTCGCAGAACTGTCATCTGAATACAACAGATAAAATACTAGACTTGCTAGGTATGTACACAGAGTATGATACTGAACTCTCATTCACAATGCCCTACCTTTGGAAATACTGCAGTGAGTAACGTTGGGGGGGTCTTCAGTTTTCCATCTGATCCAAACCAACCATTGCCTAAGATAAACTGAAACTAGCTTTTTGCCATAATGCAAATGGACCTTTAAAATATAAATAGTACAATTAGCTCAAACTTCAGCAGCCCGTGGTGACATTAAAGAAACGCTTGGCAAGAGCAAATGCTGAGTCATACAAAACGGACAAAATAATATGGGCAGTTATTACCAAAATGCATTATTTATCACTGAAACCCATTGACGCCTGTGCTTACACAGGAACCCTCCTGTGATATTGAAGGCCAAAGTATCTTCTCTCCCTAACAACAGTGTTGTATCTTTGGCAACTCTAGCAGGAACTCAGAAAATCAATAGCACTTCATGAGCAAGGTCTCGGTCTTCTTCTTTTACGAGGATTCTGTCAATGCAAGTGGCCATTACTGTACTTTAAAGGCATGATATAAAATTGCTTCAACAAGATATAAGACACATGGTTTGAAAGAACCTGGTGAGAGTATTTTAGTCAAAGTTAAATAGTTTCATCACGTAATTACTTCTATTGGCACATCTCCAGCTGGATATACTCATGCAGGGTATGCGCTTCCTATGATGGGGTGGGGAAATTGTAAGGGAGGTCTGTCGATTTGATTCAGGTTGATCTAAACAAGGTCAAACTGCTAAAATGGAGCCACAACCAAGCATCCAATACTATTGACAGCCACACAGTAACAACAAAGTTGCTGTCTTTTTTTTTTTTTTTGCGTTTTGTTTTTTTTTTTTTTTTTTTTTTTTTT
>JAVJGJ010000032.1:3373871-3404978 GCA_035590215.1 Microhierax caerulescens | reverse complement strand
TTTTTTTTTTTTTAGCTAAGTGGTCTGAAAGTAGTTTTAGTTTTATAGCTGAAAAATATGTCATCCTGATTTGCAGACTGGCAATTCATTTTCTAAGGACTGTTTAGAATTTATTCAGGGGGAAAAGGAAGCTGTACTGGTTCCTATAACTGATTCACATTATATGACAAAATTTAACTTCAGTGTTTTATGGGATTTTATGAATTCCACTAAAACCATTAGCTGGTTGTCTCTTTGTGATTAAATTTAACCACTTATGCAATACTTTAAACTGATGACAGTCTTGCCTGTATTTATGTTTTCTTTTGTTTAAAATGCACGTATCTCAGAAAACTACCACATTGCAGAGAAAAGAAAAAGACACTAACATTGATTCTCTGTGAATGAGAGACAGTCCCTATGAGTACCAAAAAAAAATTGCCTAAAAATAGAGAATACTTTCTGCACGGAAAGGGCCACCCACAGCAGAGAAGAGATTTAACATTCTTTTCCTGAAAAGGCTTTTAAAGTGCTAAATGCCTTAATTCCCTGTCTCAATACCACTCCCAGGCTTGTCTACACTGTACACATGCCAGTTAACTCCTAAGTTCTTTTTTTTTAGAGTGCTCCCTTCAGTTGAAACCTTCCAAATTTGGGTTATAGCCATTAGACAAATGAGGTGAACGAAGACATGTTTGGCCTTTGTCCTCAAAGCTATCTCAATAGGCTCTGCAGCATCAATGCGCCTGGCCGCATTTCATGCCCCGGAACATGTACCAGCTATCCTCAGGGTCAGGCTATAAAAATGCTGCTTTAGTGGCTTGAAATACATTATTTCATACTGGTTTAACTGAGAATACTGGCCCTAGCCATGCCATATGGCCACAGAGGGTCAGATGTTATGCAATGTGGCCATGAAGAGTCTGCAGGGAAAAAAAACATGATCAGTGGGGATGTAAGTCACTTTGCACCATTCGGTCCAGGAATTGGAGAACAGTCCTTGATCCTAAGTGAACTGAAACAATTGATATGTTGTATCTACGGAACAAAACTGCTCACAGACACATGGGCAGATAATGCAGACATACTATGCAGAGATGAGCTTCCCACCTTAAATTGCATTTATGAAGCTACTTTGATGACTGTACTTGTCCTCTAATCTAGTTCAGTTGGCTTTTTTTCCAACCTCACACAAATGAATTGCTTCATACAGTTTCTTGCAGGGTTTTTATTCTGTAATTAGCTGGTCTGAGGTTTAAGACCAGAAATATTTAGTCCTGGAACAATGACAGAAGTAAAAATGAATACTGTATCACCCAGCAAAGCCAGACACAGGGTTTCTGACCTCCATAAAAAACCTTTCCCTCTATTTCCAGTGAGACACTCTCATATATATCTCTGCAAGCTATGTCAAGGTCTCTTCGAAATTTTTCTAATACATTCCTTATAAGCTCTGTATCTCTCTCTCTCAAAGGCTAGTCAGTTCCTTTGGACCGAGCAGTTAAAGGTTCAGGAATATTGTAAACAATATCAACAACAGTTTTAAAAATAGCTTTTCTAGCTGAAATATTCACCCTAAAATGTTAACTGCTGAGGTATGATATATTTAACAAATTGCTGCATTTCTTCTGGAAGCTGTGATTTTCCAAACTTCACACTAACAAGCCTCTTAGAGCACACCATAGAGCCCTGCACCACAGCTGAGGGACAGTAATATCCACAACTACAGTTAACTAAGACTTTCATAATCAGAATCCATGCTAAATATCACATCACAAATTGCATAAGATGATGATGTGTTCTTGGAGTCTACCAATTTATAAAGTGGTAAATTATATGTATTTGACTTGTCACTTTTTCTTAGAGGCTCCCAAAACACTTCTTTTTTTAATGCATTTACTGAAACAGTTTTGTTTTCGCAGTTCCTGTTAATTTATGTCTATAAGGCCTCTGGGTTTCTTCTTGATTTCTGTAAGACTATTACCTCTATCAAAATGCATTTCAATTGCTAGTATGGATCAAGATTATCAGCATGTAAGCTCTGTTTCCTTGCACCACCACAGGGAGAGAGGAAAGTGTGAAGAAAATTATCATTCGCATAACAAAAAGCACAAAGGGAAAGCTGAGGATCAGTCCATCCCATGCCTGCAGCTCAGGCAGAGAGAGGGGTGTTGCAGTAACTCTGTGGAGCTGCCCTCTTCCCGAAGGACAGGTTGTACAGCTTGGCTGGTGGGGATTAACAGAAGTACTCGCTGCCATATACCAGCTGTGCACAAGGATCATCCAAACAGTACAATATTTAGTGGGTTTGGCTCATTAAATAAAAATAAAAATAAAAATAAAAATTCCAAATATTTATTCCACTTTCCATTCATTTCAGGTGTTACTAACCTATGTGCTTTGTCCCCCTAATCTTCACTCAGCAACCCCTTAAACTTCTCAATCCTTGGGTGGGAATTTGAGATCATACCTGAACACCTAAGTGCTGTTTTCCAGGCACTACAAGAGCATACAGTGTTAAATAACTAGCCATTAATGTCAAAAAATCAAGTTTTAACATACATTTTTGGCATTAATTTTATAAGTGCCATAAAACAAGCATTTTACTGGGTAGTTTTGGTATATAATTTCTTCCACAAGAAGAACAGTTTCTGTATAGTTAACACATGTGGCAGGGTAAGGAAGCATAAAAACAACATCACTGTAAAATTCATACTAAATGATGGAAATAATAACTAGAATATGTGTAATTTGAGTAGCAGCCTGAAACAACAGGCAGAGAGTCAAGCAGTGCAAAACCAGACAAACTGCGAAGGAAAGTGGTCAAACCCAGAGACCTAAGCAGAAAAAGGGGAGGTGCGTGTTTTCTGTCGATTTTTTTTCAGTGAAAAATACACTTGCCATGAAGAGCAGAAGTACTTGAAGGAATTCATATGACACTAATCAAGGAATTTTATGGATGTGGAGCTATGAGGTCTGCGGTATCTCTTAGAAAGGGGGTGAGCTAACTTGTGGAGGCGGTGTGAGCTAGTGTGTGCGCTCAGGGAAGAGGGCTGCTTGCAGAGGGAGGTGATGTACATCTGCGCATCTTAGAGTGGGACCAAGCCCTGTAATTTTCAAAATAGAACAGCACAACGTTATTTAGCACAGGTGTCTCTGTAATTGTGGTACTGAGAGAAATCAGTGCTCAATGGCCCACAGCTTCACCCTTCCACTGGTATAATGTGACAAGTAGTCTGCAATACAGGAAAAAGAAAAGTAGGAATCTGTACAACCTACAGTACAAAAAGCATTTTTAGCTACACACTGACACTCTTGCGTGACAAATATTTGAGTGGTGCAGTTTCTGTTCAAAACCAAGTTTCCTCAATCAGCAAAACAGATAATAAATTTAACAACTCCACAATTTCACACACATGTAGCAGGAGCCATCTTAAAATGTTTGTTTCTTCCAGAAGTAATTACGTTCCCCACATAAAAAGGTATGTGTCAGACCGACATAATCTTTCAGGCTTTTTCATTTGAACTACTGTAGTTTTGGAAACAATGACATTCCTTTCTGAGGACAAATGACATGAATAAGTCAAACAGTAATTTTAAGAAGCAGTGTGAACATCAGCAGCATGAGGCAAGCCCACAGTATTTCAATTCTACCTTTGCACAAAAATATGAAAACCTACAAAACTCCAGACTGAGGGAGAGTAAAAAACCTTACATTCAAGGAAAGTAATACTTCTGCCATAAATCCACAGGCAGAAATCTCACAAGTACAGGAACATTTGTTTACTCTTCCCATACAGGATTTTATTTTCCCTTTCCACCACTTATACAGCTACTTGAGAAAGTCAAAACAGACATTTTAAAATTATTAAAATGAAGTAAATATACTCTTTTGGAGATCGACTTGCTCACATTCACATTACTAACTTCTGATTGATTGACTGATGCTACAGTAAACTAGATACAAAATAAGAAATAATCAGGTCCAATATCCACCTGAATTCATTACTGTCTATCAACTGGCATCTCAGTATTGACTAACATCCCCCAGTGTCCCCGCCTGCATTAGGTAGAGCATCACCAACCGGTCAAGGGAGGTGATCTCTCCCCATTGCTCAACACTGGTGAGACACAGACACAGCTGGGTGCTCCTGGTGCAAGAAGGGCATGGACATACTGGAGCAAGTCCAGTGAAGGGCCGCTGAGATAATGAGAGACCTAAAACACCTCTCCTGTGAGGAGGCTGAGGGAGCAGGGACCATATAGCCTGGAGAGAGAAGGCTCAGGGGAGAACCTCATCAGTATGCATAAACATCTGATGGGAGAGAATGAAGATGATGGAGCCAGGCTCTTCTCAGGGGTGCCCAGTGACAGGACAAGAGGCGATGGGCAGAAACAAAAATGCAGGAAATTGTTTAAACATAAGAAAAAACCTTTTTTTACTGTAAAAACGATTGCACGCTGGACCAGGTTGCCCAGAGAGGTTGTGGAGTCTCCATCCTTGAATATATTCAAAGCCCAACTGGACAGGGCCCTAAGCAACCTGCTCCAGGTGACCCAGCTCTGGGCAGAGGGTTGGACAGACCAGCCCCCGAGGTGAATGGAGGCTGTCCTGAAACTACGTCATTTAGGCCCACTCAGACTTGGTCTCTATCTCACGGTGAACAGTGTTTCTTGTTCATCACGCAAAGAAACTGTGCCTTCGAAACTGTGAAAGATCCACTGTGGCCTGGGAAACATGTGGAAGGTACTTGGTCTCTGAGGCAACTATGTGCCAGTCCACTACAGCTGTCTAGATAAAATCTGAATGAATTAGAACTGTACCCTGAAAAGTGCCTTTGGAAGTTCCCATCAAACTATGGGAAAACAGGTCAGAAGCCTGCGGAGGCCCCCTGTTTCCAGCAAGACTCCCCAGGTGAGGAGGAGCCCAGAGGTTCCACGAAGGATTTGGGGTTATCACTACCTGGCCTTTCTGAAAAGAGGATGGGCAGAAACATCAAAGCAGTCACCCAAAAGGTAAAAAAAAAAAAAAAAAAAAAAAAAAATAATTCTTGGAAATTTAGAAACAGTTAAAAATTAAAAACAAAGAAAGTTTTAAGCTTTCATATTAGTTCTGATTCTAAACTATGGTTGTTAAGGCTACCTACAAATACTGCTGCCCTTAAACCCGCGTCATCTATACGGTCGGAAATACAGTGAAATTGCCATCTTCATAAAGGGCGCCTTCAGCTAGAAAAATACTCAGAGACTACAAACAGCAGCAGGCAGCATCCTTGGGTTTAAAAACTAGAGGAGACAATGACATACAAACACCTGTAATGCCAAACACACAAAAACAATGCTCAAAAAGCTCAGTAGCTTTTAAACTCACAGAAAATGAGAAGGAAAAACCCAAAGTGAATCTGTTTAGTTGGAAAACATGCAGTATATAACAATATAGGCAAACATAGAGTTTATTGTGCATTAAAACAGCACATTCTTTTAAAAGGTTTTTATCGCGTTTTTTTCTAAATAATAAAAAAAAGAAGGCAACATACTTGCTCTGTATGTTCTCATCCTCTCAGATTTCTGAATAATTCTCCTCTAACAGCAATTGGACCCTGCTATGCAGATCAATTAAGAAACAACACTATCATTATAAAATCCCACACAGAAGAGCAACGTGGGGTTTTGCAGCAAGTATATAATTGTGCTAGCCTCAAAGATGCATAAAAGGCAACCAACCATAGGGAAGCTGACCATGCATTTCTTGTTAAAAATTGTTAACAGAATTATCCCAAATTATTTAAAACATTAAAAACTATAGACTGTTTAAAATACCAAATGAGAGTTAATAAGACACTTTTCCAAAATCGATAATTCAGAATGTTTCAATAAGTTTCCTATTAGCATTCCCCCATCCCCCTAAATACCATTATTTTTTTCCCAGCTGTATAAATAGTCTTAGAGACTATGGCCTGAATGAATGCACCGTTCAGAAAACAACATAATTACAGCCATTTCCAGCAAACTGGGTGCCAAAAAAGTTACAAATTAATTGAAGGTTAGCACTGAAAATTAAATCCTAGTCAGCTTGAAGTCATTTTTTAGGCTAGTTTATATAAAATTAAATAGGAAGTTCAGTCTTCCAGTGTTCCATCAGCTTAGTGGAGGGATTTTTCAGGTTCAGCTGAACAAGTGGTTTGTACTGTTTTGTCATGTGAAAAAAAACCCCTCCATTTCTCCCTGTGGGCATTCCTTGTTCTGTCTGCTTCCCAGGTTCTCTAAATGGAGAGACAAACAAAACTTCTGGAGTTTTCCCCCATCCTGCTGTCCATGGATTCTCTCCAGAAGCAAGAAAAACCCACTCAGCTTGAGTCTAGTCATTATTATGGAAGTTTACACCTTCAATCTGACAACCATGCATCTCTCTTTTTGGCCCTTTTGGTTGTTTTGCTAGCTCTTTTATATGCATCTCCAAAACATATTGGCAAAAAACTTTTATTCCTTGTAGAAAAAGCAAGGAAGCAGAAAGCAAAACTTCAGGACACACAGTTTTGGCTATTTCAGATCTTTCATGGAGTCCAAGCACAAAAAAAGAGCAAGAAGAAATGATATGATGCGACAGCACCAAGAAGCTCAATTACACGACCACAGTTAAGTCAGAAAGCCCAGTAACAGCAACAATAACATTCAGACAACCTCTTCCATCCGTCCAAGTTGGGAGCAGTTATGGAGCTGTTCGCCTACTTGTTTCTTTGATCATCCCTTTGTGGAAGCACAGTATCTGGAGATGAAGAATCAGGTGGATTTTCATGCTGTAGGCATACATCAGAGATGGGCTGACATTTTAAATTTTAAATCAATTCCCAGAGTTATCGGGAAACATATTCTTATTTTACATGAAATCCCAAAAGCTCTTCCTGTCTTTGCTTGAAAGCCCTGCCCAGATGTGTCTTGGTTTTGAACACTATCTATGTTAGGCAAAACACTCAAACAGGATCTCAGCAATTAAACTTGCATTCCAGTGTTTTGCCTGAAAGGGATGCAAACATGCCCATGTTGAGCGGTAAAATCCAGGAGACTTTCCAGCATATAGAAATTAAGCTTTTGGTCCAAGGAGGACGATCCCCTGTTTAGCTCCCTCCTTCTCTCCTGAATCAAAGTACCTCTCCGAGGAGACATCTTCTGCTAGCTAGATCTTCCACTCCCTTTGGGAATCTTCTAAGCCCTCCTAATGCTAAATGAATTTCAACTTTCATCTCCCAACTCCCAGGAAACTGCTGTAACCACCAAGCTGAGAAGGGACAACCACTATCTTTCATCCTATTTGGCAACTAGGTAACAGAAAAGTAAAAAAAGTCCCCGGAAAGAAAAGTTAGCAACGGAGACCAAAAAGACAGTTACTGAGTGGTTAAGGCATTCCCACGAGAAGGAAGAGGCCAGGGTCTGGGTGTTTACTTTGTGGGCTTTTTAGTCTTGTCTATCAACTGTCTGACATGAAAGGCAGAACAGCAGAGAATCCCTCTGCTTCCTTGCTCCTACCTCAGTGCCCTAAACCGCTGCACAACACAGTCGTGTCCTACTTTAACACCCAGCTGGTGCTGCTAAAGTTACCAACACAGCATTACAACGGTGAGAATCTCATCATCAAAACTGACAAGGAAGGAAAAAAAACCACATTTCAGATTTGTTTCCTGAGTGACTATTACTCCAATATTTAATTGAAATATTTTTGTTGAGCATAATTAGCCTTTTAGGCATTAAAAAGAAAAAAAATTATGGGGAAGCTTTAGGTGAAAAGGCTGTTGCACAGAAAGCCTGAATGTTGAAAACATTCCTGGCAAGTATTTTCTGACATATTCTCAGCCTCTTCATTCTCTGGTTTTGTTGTTCTTTTTTTATCCATGAAGGGTATATAAAGGGCATCTAAAACTTTAGTCAATAGATCCATTATTATGATTGGCTGAAAACCATAAAATGCATCCATCAAGCCATTGTGTTGCATCTTGTGTTAAATTATGGTGATAAATAGTCCTTTTTTCATGACGTCACCTACTAATCTATTCAGAAATCCATTCACTGCTGCCATTATGCATCACTCACACTCATGCCAGCCTGCTGAAAAATCCTCCACATGACACGGCCCTGCAAGACTGCGTGTTACTCTGTGGAGACAAATATTTTCTGTTGCTTTTATGTCCTATTGTGAAACAATTGTTTTTCTGGTTCCCAGAGTTACCCCAAGCGTGTAGTAATGTCCTCAGCTATCAGCTTTGGGCATTGTAGCTCATGTACTTTTAATTGTTTACAACTTACATCAGAACTGGATTGAGTCCATTTGTGCTCATATTGTTTTATCACTACAAGATGATACATTTTGCCACCTTTTTCTAGGTCAAAATTGAATCCTATTGAGAGTCTTTGAACAGAGAACTAATATTCACAGGAGCTGAGCTGGGGATGTATAGCAATTTTATTATTATGTTTGGGATTTTGCTTTGAATTTAGACAAATCTTTCTTGTATAATTAGATTTCATAACATTTGAATTACAGCTTACAAAAACAACAATGAACAAGAATAAAAATATTTGGCTAAAATTACTTTAAATCAAATGATTGCCTATGAAAACAAAGAACGTTACCAGCTTTAGGGGTTTTTTCATGTTTCCTTATACATCCATCTTATCTTCTGTTTAAATAAACTGTCTTTTCCTTCCCTCATTTAGTAAAGAACAGAAGAGACAGGGTAAGTCGGGGCCAGGTTTTATAAGATATTGCTCTTACATTTTGGCTCTGACTGAAGAAAATTAGGGATGGAGTCTAAGGATTGCAGAAATACCTTGCATTTACAATTCTCATCTAAAATTAAAAAAGCAAAATCAAAATCGGGCTTATTTCCTACTTCTAACATCTATGTCAAATAAATGAGAAAACTATGATGTGAAGGCGCAGTGTCAAAAGCAAGACCCAATAGGAAACTCATCATATCATTTCAGACTAATATAATCTTCTTTTCTTGTTATTATCAGCAGTGCAACATAAAAACAAAACTAAAGAAAGCATATAGCACCTCCTTCTTACACAGAATACGCAAAGATCTGCATCACTTAAGGCACAGAAAGCAGATACTTTTTTTTTTTTTTTTCTCCTTCTCTCTTTGGTGCTTCCAGCGCTACTAAATGTTGAATTAAGCCTGGGGGAAGTTGGCTTCAGCTCAAGATACAAACAAAAATCTAACTGAGGTAGTAATGATTCTTCTCATCGCCCCACCAAAGGAGGAATGGACCCACAACCAGGCTGAAAAAAGTGGGTGCTCTTATCGGCTGGCGTTTTTCCACAGCTGTATCTGCGCACCACCCTGTCATGTCCGCGTGGTTTTGGTGGTGGTGATGCTGGGGAGAGCCTTCCATGGGTTAGTAAAAGCAGACACACCTTTTCCTTATTTTACAGGTTGTAGATCTTCCACATTTCATCACTCGAATAAAAAGAGAAGGAAGGAAACAGAAAGAACAGTCTGCGCTCATCCAGAGTCCAAGAGCCCAAACGCCACCTGCCAAAAGTAGCTATCACCAGCTATAATCATGCCACCTGTTTTACATTAATGACAATCCCAGAGCAGTGGCACAATCCCACCTGCAGCGCAGTGTTTCCTACCTCCTGCTCCACTGATGAAACATATCTCCACATAATTAGCAGGAGAAAGTAAAAGTTCTTCCACCTGCATTGCTGTAACACAAGAATAGAAGGAGCTGCCTCCAGAGACCCACCAACCTCTCACAAACACCATTTTTTCAGCACCATCAAAAATGCACTGCAAGAAATAGCTTCGCTCCTCTCTTTATGCATAGCCCTTCTTTGCTATTAAAGTACTGGTTCCAAAAGGTTTGGGGGGAAAAGCTGAAAAGTGAAAATTATCATTCTAATATTTAGAAGAAGGGATTTAGCCTTCTGAATCATCCCCAAATGATTACGCAGAAGAACTGTACTTAAACCTAAAGCTCACCAATATACTAAATCCTTGTAATAGAATCCGCAGAGCTACTTAGCGGAAGAGAATAATGCCTTCTGCCCCTTTTTCTCTCATGCCTGTTGTAGCTCTAACCTCCACCCTATGTCATTACTTTTACTGGTAAAATGATGAAAGAAGGCACTGTACAGTTAATAAATCGTATTGAATTGGAAGGACTAAATACCTAAATATGCCTGAGCGTTCAGTGAAAAGATTTGAGGTGGAAGAAGAAATTTTACTTCTAAAACCCCTAGAAAGCCATGAAAATGTAGAAATACAGCTGAAGTACTTTTGGGGAATGCAAATTGACAACATAATTTTCAAATTCTTTTCAAATTCAAATTCCAGCTTCTGTTGAGAGCTGATGTAGAGTACATAAGGTACACTTTGGGTAGCGTCAGCTAGGCACATTTATAGAAACTTTCTTTTTTTTTTTTTTTTTTGTTTTTTTAATCCATTGAAAAAGTAAAGCCTGAGCATGATACATGCAAAGATGATTTGCAAAATTTTAGCTTTTGCTTATGTAAGCAGACTGTCAGCTGAAACTCCCCACTGAAGATGCTCATGAGACTTGAAACTTGGAAAGCCAGTTGAAGAGGCTGACCAGAACCAAACATGTGGAAAAGATCCATGCTAGGTAAACAACAGGAATTTGATAAAAGCAGAATCGACACCACTATTTTCTTTGTGTTTGATATCTCTCAATTCATATCACCAATTGAAACCAGAGGTCTAAATGCTGGGATACAAATAGGGAATAAAAGGTGAGGTTTAATGCAGTATTAATACAAAAGCAGGGAAGCAACCAACATCTCTGAAATGGCCTGTTGGCGCGAACAATTTTCACCACAACTGTACTATAACGTACTTCGAGAATGGAATTCAAGCCTAATTTTCAGAAGTGCTTAACACTTGTAGCTCCTTGCAAAGGGTTCAAATAGAATTAGGACTGTACAGGAAAATACGCCACAAAATTTAGGCAGCCTTTTACACTACACATTTGTATTTTGTACCTTCAAAACCTGATTATAATGTGATTTCGTTCTTCTCTGCTTCATAAGGGTAATAGCTGCTGATGACTGCGGCAATAAATACCATCTTGAAGAGTGTCATATGAAAAAGCAATAATTTTACATTTTCAACACACTGAATAGATGTTACCTTACTGAGTGTTATTTACAGCTAGTCGCAGCAGCGGATAGCTATACTTTTACTTTTCCAAGAGATGTACCATTGCTCTATGAAGTCAAGTACACTTGTCTTATTCCACTGACTTCTGAGGGACTATTTCTGTGAGGCAAGAGATATATTTATCCCACTGCCTGCTCCCCACTGTATTTACCTGCTAAGTGTCTATAGTACTAGGTGATAGTGCCTATAGTACTAGGTGATAATGTGCTGTTCTGTTTTCAACAATTCAGAGTGCAATGGAATACACCATTAATTCTGATAGGTCTGTGAGGACACCTTTGAAAATGTTTTAAAAGATAGATTAGTGTCTCATCAAGGCAGAGATTAAGTGAAAATACTTTCAAATTTGTCACGCAGCGTTGTATCTGTTGGGTTATTTATTATTTCATAGCGCATGCAAAGTAATAGATCAAATACACTTTAGAGACTCCTCAGAGATATGAATGCCTTTTAGTTTTTTAAATATACTGGCCAGCAAAACTGCAGCTTGGCATTTTACTTTCTTCATAGGACAACAAAGAGATTGTCACCACCTATAGAGACACTGCAGTTCTCCGACTAAGTGCGCTGCATGTATTGGTTAAGAAATCTAAATTCACCCTTCTTCCCCTGGCTAGACATGTCCTTACTCTGCAGAACAGCATCCTATACACTGTGTTGCATCACTCACACCTTTCCTGAAGTTTAAATGTTAGACCTGATTTTGAGACGCTGTCTTTCAGCATCTCTAATTGTGCACTGGGCAAACACTGAACACTCAGAAGATGCTGGCCACCGGCACTGTCCTGCACACATCGTGGCTTCTCCTCCACGGGCGCAAGCAGGGCAGAGGGATGGACACAGCAGACAGCAGTGCAATGGCAAAAGAACTTACTTCTCCCTTCTCTCTTCTTCATATGATCTCACATAAGCAAATATGGGAAGTAAAACCACAGCATACTGTTTGCAATATGCTCTCTTGGCCATAGGGAAAGGAAACAGTTCGGGGATTCTTTTAAAAGCAGTTAGGATGACATATAGTCTTTATATTTTGCTTAGATGATGCCTTCCTTCTGCTCTTCTTATTTATTTAGATTTCAAGTCCTCTTAGCAAGAGTGCTCCTCTCAAATACATTTTGAAATCCCAGTAAATAGAGAGTTCCATTGTAAAATAATTAAGACATTATTAACGTTCATCCTTACAGCTTCTCACTCCTCCACTTCCCTTGCCAAAATGTACTGCTGAAAACACAAAGTTCCCTACCATAACACTTGCCTTTCTCCAGATACTTTGTCTATACAGGACAATTAAAGTAAATCAGAATGACAGTGATTATCAAAGGCAAAAGATAATACCGTATTCAAAGAACAAAAATAGGATATGAGACCTCAAAATATCTTTACACAAATATCAAAGTGAAAAGGAAGGGAAGGGAGTTGAAAAGAAATTATTAAGTAACAAAAGGCTTTTTTCGCATGCCCTTCAGATCATTCATGGCATTCTGATTTGAAAAGAGGATGACAGAAAGAGAGTAGGAGGTTTTCTGAAATTTTGTGTTGCAAACAAACAGGTACAGACAACAAGAGAGTAAGTGTGCTGAAAACTGCGGTTCTCTACTAAGAAATGTTAATGTACAAGACAAGCCTATAGAAGGAGAAATCGCCATAAACAACAAAGGGAAAATGTAGATGTGACAGACAGAGAGATGCCAGGCAACAATCAAAGAAAACAGATATATAACCTAGTTACTCACATACAGTATAACTCCTATTATCCTCCCATTATTATGAGGACAGTGGCATGTGCTGGAAAGTCATACACAATGTCCCAGGACACACTTGAAACACAGCAGAGAAGCTCTTGACTTCAAGGATCCTATATTCAGTCTCCAGTGAAGACACAGGGTGAGATATTACAGATCTAAAGAATATCACATAGTTAAAAGCTGTCAGAGGAGAAAAGGGGAGATCAGCTGTCTTGAGAGATAAGCTGAAACATAGGCTTTCCACAGAAATATAAAGAAATTAGGACTTAACAAGGTTCCAACACAGAAGACAACTACAGATCTAACACACAAAATTGTGTTCTCTGTATTTACTGCTTAAAGATGTGTATTCTCTCACAAATGTTTTTGTCCTTCTTCAATAAGCTTTGCTTTGGAAGGAGGACATCTGGTCACAGAGTCATTACCTCTAACTAATCTGAAGGGGGAACAGAATCAATCTGTCAGTCTTGCTGTGGTGATAACAGTTTGCATAAAAACCTGCAGGTTCTCTTTGTCCATTTTGCCAACTGCATCCACAGCCGTGTTGCACTGTTTCAATTGTAGCTGACTTAAAAATGGACACACTTCTTTCAAACATACAAAGACTAAGCAGTGTCATCTGCAGCATAAGACAGAATGGAGTTTTACCCCAGCATCTGATTTGCAAGGGCTGAGCTGCTGGTGAAGATGTTAAGAAAGAGTATCATCAAGTATTAGCTGCTCCTCTTCTACTTTTCAAAGAAAGCTTTTGTTGTTCGTTTGTGGTTTTATTACTCTCTTACAAACTGGACTGCAACAAAACCTCCAGTTTCATTTCCCAATCTTCGTCCATGTAGGATGAGACCTTCCTTTCAGGGCCTAATCCAGTACCTTGCTTCTGGTTCTGACCTCACACCACCAGCTGGGGATTCATTCCACCTGTGAGCCAGGCTACGCTCCACCAGATGCACCACTAAGTAACACATGCGTTGCACTGAATGAAGTGCCAGCGTTTCCAGCATCCCCTTCAGGCTTGTTGGTAGAAATACACAGGGTGAGCACCATCAGCTGATCAGTATCAACTCAACAAGACAGGAAAAGTTTAAAGTTTAATACCCTGTTTCCAGCACCCATTCTTACAAATACCCTGCCCAAACACGATTCCCAAAAGGAGTGAAAGAAAGAATTTTTTATTTCCCCAGAATCACAAGCTAATATATTCCCCTGTTGAAGATGGAGGAAAGAGGAATACATATTTCAGTCTGATACCTCCACAGCACTTTGTAAAAACAAACCAATTTCTCTGAGAGAGTTGTCATTCGGCAGCTATTTCCCAACCTTTCCTTTATTCCAAACCCATTTCAGGTACTGTACTTTACACCTCAACATGCAGGTTAAAATATTTTACAACAGCTATGTTTCAACAGCAGAATACAGCCACTCAGTAGACAAAGATGTGCTCAGAGCTTCATGAATACATTCAGCAGTTAGGAATTGGGGAGAGAGGAGCACAGGGAAATGGATTTAGTGTTTGCATTCATTTCTGGGCATGAAACATTTTTTCTCTCATTTAAAGAACTGTATTTGACTAGTTTGACGTGTTGGAGAGCAGCACCAGATGAGACCATGCTTACCAGCAACAAGAAAATGTCTCCAGTGCATGTTTCCTTGCCAGTGGTTTCCAGAAAGTGACAGGCTGTGTGGGGAGCTGCGTATCAGCTGTTTCATTGTGCTCATTCTACATTCAGGCACTTGAGAAGGCACATGCTGGTGAACTCACCCAACTGCTAAGTAGATCAGCACTGTAATAGCAAACTGAGGGAAAACTTCCACAGGAGGATTAGGAGGATGGCCGCACAGTCCTCCTGACGCCCAAAACACTGTCTGCAGCTACTGCCCTACACTCCGGTCCGTGTTGCACTGGGAAGCAATACTGACCACTCTGTTACGCATACAGGACTACTGCAATGCTTCGACTACATCTGTGGTAATTAACTTTGTAGTGCCAGGGAGCACTCCTGGGCGCTGAGACAAGGCTGCCTACACTGACGTTATCAGCATTCCCGCTAGCCCAGCTTGGACCAGGGTCAGCTACTAACCTCCCAAACAATTCCTCGGTGCAGTTCAGGACTTAATGTAGGGTAGATGCCACTCCCAGATGGCAATTTACAACAGTACAGAGGTAGCCCAAGTGACTAAAGGTTCTAGAAGTTAAGATTACACGTTTATGTACAGGTGGGTACTATATGCATAGCCAAGATTCCCACCAGGAAAGGACTGAATGCATAGGTTTGAAACTTAAAAGGTGACTTCCCATACCCAGGACCTGCTCTGCTCTCCATAGTTAAAGACGTAGTTTAAAAAGTCAGAGTCATGTTCAAGGATAAAATCATCCTTTCCATTTTCCTTTTCTATACGGCAGCCCACCCCAGACACAGGATTGATTCTCATCCACCACTGGGTCAGAGATTTCTAATTTCAGACAACTGACTTCCACTGGGCAAATCAGAACAGATGTTTCATGTAGGTAAAACTGAACTGTTCTCTGGAGGAGCCTCTCTCTATGTTTGCTTAATATTTATTGATGAATAGGCCCATATCCCTAATTTAGATATCTGAATTTGGTGTTTAAAATTAAGCAGACTCAACAACCACCAGAGTTTGTATTGAGGTACCTAGACTGTTGGTAGCTTTCCACAAATACATACTTCATTGGATCATTACTCTGTTACGTAATCTTGATCAACAAGAAGCTTCATCCACAAAAAAGATGCCCTTCCCCTGTTCTGTGTTTTTGTTTTGTAGGGATAAAAATTGTAAATACAAGTTCAAATTACAAATTCATCCATATCAAGGGCTTCTGGTGGAAAACATCTAAGAAGAGTTTCACAATGAGGTAACCAATGCTTATGCTCTCATCCTCCAGCCTCCAAGACACGGTATTTCCTTTGCTATGAGCCATTTTGTCCTTCCCCATTACAGTGAACCTCTTCCTTGACTCCCAAGAGTTGCAGCAAGCCTCTGTCGCTTCTGATTAAGCTGTCTCCGCAGAGCACACGATGGTTGGCACTGGTCTGCATGTATGTCTGTCTGCTCATGGCTAGGTCCATCAGACACTTCCGCATCAGCAGTTCTGCACAAGGCAGCTAGTGGTAAGTCTGAGGCCAGAGGCCAACAGAAGGAGAAAGGTGCTCCTCAGCTTTCACACACTAGTCCTGCTCTTAAATATCTTGGCTGGAGGATGCCACTGGCTCCTGGTTTGATTGAGAAGGTGCTAGTGTCAAGGGACAATACATGCTACTGTGTTTCTGACTTTTCTCTGAATACTGCTGACTGCCACTGGTACAGTCACTGGTGTGGTTTCCTCAGCTGTCTGAGGGCTGCAGCCGCCAACTACTTTGACAAGAAAGAACTTCAACGTGTCTACAGATGACAAGGAAAAGCAAGGCCACAAGTCTCCTCTGCCAAAGCTGAGAGGTCAGTAGCAGCTCCTTTAGCTAAAATAATTTTATAATGCTCAGAAATACATAACTTTTGGGTTCAAGTGGAAATTGCTTTCTCCACTTGGAAGCTAAGATTTCCAAATAACAAATAATTCCTCAACACAGAGCAATGAGAAAACTTGCCATGTACCAACCTGAAACTATCTCTCTAGTATAGAAGAATTATCTTACAGATTGTATGGATTCTTCCCAAGCCTGTACTACTTTTTGCTTCCTTCTAGGTTTTGAATTATTTTTAATTAAATATTCCTACATGGTTTAAAAATCTGAAACCCACTATTACATTTACTAAATCTCAAATTGGTAAATTGGTAACAAACATTCCTGCATGGTAGCTAAGCTTTAGAGGACAGTAATGGCAAAGTGGACACAATTCACCAGAAATAAATAAACGAATAAATAAATAAATGCATTACGGACCAGCAGTCAGAATCTCTGTCAAAGATGTACAGTGCCTTGGGTATAAATCAGTGTAGCTCCACTGACTTTAATGACATCAGGCCAGTTTAAGGTAGCTTGACACTTCACTCAGTTCAGGCTGTTAGCAGTACCATCAAAGATATGATCATCTGCTTTCTGGTGCTTGCCTAGCTGCTGGGGCCAAACACATATTCTTCATCTGCACCTAAGAGTAACTTCAGGTCACCCAAAAAGAAAGTTAATGCATTGAAAGAGCGTTCATGCTTTTGTCAGAAGTTAGGTAAATGAATCTAGACTATTGAGGTTTTTTCCTAAACACAAACACCAGAGGAGTTTTAAATTATTTTTCTATAGAAAAAGAAAAGGTTTTCAATTTAAAAGTTTTTCATTAGAATTTTGAAGACATCACATTTCTTCACTAACACTCTGGCTGGATAACGCTGCTGAGATGATCTGACCACCTATTTCTGACTGCAAATCAGAGGACACGATTAGATCCAAAGTGGATTAAGAGCTGTGTGCTTCAGGAATCTCTTCTCTTCTTGTTGTCATACCAACAAAGATCAGCAAAACTGCTAGCCTTGGAATCCCTTTTATATAAACAACAGGAATAGTTTTAACTTTGTATTCTACACAGACAACCCTCAGTTTTGGAATTTTATCCTTTCTGATTCAAAGACCCACTTTATTAACCTGCTGGGGGTATGGCACAAACTATCTATTTTAGTTCAGCAATTCAGGAAGTGGGCAGCTGATGGCCAAAGAGTCTAGGTCATTATTGCCACGATTACTTTGAAAGAGTATTATTTATTTCGTAGCATTGCCGATGCATATTTACTTGTATTGTTACATAAAGGTGCTTAGAAAATAGGATAGCCTTCTTTTAAATGTGGAATACATCAAAACAAAGAGCAGTATGTTAACAGAGGGCAAAGGCAGGTACAGGCACCATAAAGACTACTAAGACTTGGCACTAGCCTGAAATTTACTATATGAACAGACAAACCAAGCAAATTGCATGGGGACCCACACATTTTTATATTACTAGGATACGCACCTTGTGGTTTTATCTCTGATCACAGTAAAAAGGGCTTAGATTGTTATACTAAATGGGTAGCCAAACTCTGAGAATGAACAGTCGCTTCATAAAATATAGACAGAAGAATATATAAAATTACTGGGGCCAGAGCCTCTTGGGCCTTACAGAACCATGAGCTGAACTCATCTATGCTGAAATGACCTAACTTCTGGAAATCTCATGGAAGAATGATTTGTTGAATTATAGATTGTAATGTTTCCTCCCAGATGCTGTTTTCCTTAAAAGGTGTCCGTCTCCCTCTCTCCCTAATTCACAGCCATGTTCTCTGACAATTCCTTCCCAGTGGAAACACTAGTTGTGTTCCATCTTCTCTTTGGAACATGAAGTATTCACTGCTTCACCTTAAAGACAGTATTGTCCAGATTTCACGGTTTTTTTACGTTCAGAAATTGAAGGTGTGTTTCGAAGCACATTGTGTATCTAAAGCCGTGCCTTCGTTTTGCAGTGAGTTACAAGCGTATGCCGGCCAACCTGCAATTCCTTCAGGTTGTAGCTGCACTGGCTGAGATCAAATAAAGCATACAGATCGTCTGACATAACCAGTAAAACCATTTGATGCCCACATTAACAAACCCTTTTTGTAAGATGTCATTTGAGAAAAACACTGGGCTAAATGGCAGGCAAACTATGCAGGTTAGCAAACGCCAATTCTGTACATTTGTTAGGGGGCTTTTAGAAGAAAATGTGCCATTATAAGATAATAGTTGTGTCTAAGGTTCATAAAGGAACATAAAGAAGTGAGGTGTTCAAATTACATTCCTCACTTCTACTGTTTCTGCTTAACTGGTCATCTATCCAAGACTACCAAATATTGTAAAGTATATTTTAGCACCACAGAAATGACTGGCATTAGCAGCAATGAGACAGCAACAATGACAGACTGTCCCCAGTGAATATTGCCCCCTAATAAAACCCCAGTTACAATCTGTGCTCCTCCCATGTTTTCTCAAGGCATCATGAATCTAATACTCAACTACTGTAAATCACCGAAGCTCCACTGTGATCGCCAATTTAAAACAGATAAGGATCGGTCAATGAGCCTTTAACGAGAGCAGGTTTGCCACTACTGTTTTTATGCAACTGTTACACAGAAATGCCATAGGAAGAAAAGATTTTAAAAGCCTACCGATGTAGAAAAAGCATAAATAATATAAAATAAAAAACTGGTACAGGGAAAATGTGCAGGAACCTAATCAAGTGCTGAGGTACGCTGCTTCTGCGGCACGGCACCTGGAAGCTGTAGGGCTCTGCGGGGAACATCCAGTCTGTATATCACCATTGTATTTTGAACTCTTGGAGGACCCACTATCGCTGATCTGAACAAATAAAGGCTGGAAATATCACATGCAGATTTTGGGAAATTCCTGTTACCTCTTCTAGAGCCACAGAAGACTTCACATGCAGCACAACCAATACAGATCCCGTACTAAGTTTGGGAAGCAGAATGCAGGGAATCTGCACAGCCCTGGGACACAAACTTAGAATAGCGAAGACAAGAAAGAGTTCCATATACTATCTCAGGATATTTTCCTGTCCTCCTTCTCCCACTTTCCCCTTTCCACCCCTTGTTAGGTATTTCTGAAGGTAAAAGGCTGACTCCTCTTCCTAGCAGAACTGAAAAGCAAAGGTATGAGTGTGAGGCTACGTGTGAGTGCGCCTGCAAGCGCGCAGCACGATGAGCCTCCGCAGTATCCAAGCTCTGGTGGTAACAGCCTTGCTCTGCATCCAGGCTTTTCTTCGTGTGATTTGTTTTTATTTTTCCTCACAGATATTGCTAGATTTGCACACGAGCAGCTCCTGCACTGTCATAATCGCTACATGGAGGGATCATTATAATTCCCATCATCTACATACACTGCGCTATGCAAATGGGTTCTATCCCTAATTTTTAGAGGTGTGTATTAAGTTTTGAGGCAACTAACCGTTCACCGATAACACACGTTCACACGTTCATCTTTGAAAGGACACCTTTTTTTCCCCCCAAAGCTCTTCCAACTGGTTCGCTGTGTATTTAAACAAGAAATACAAATATATAGAGTATGAATTCGATTTTACTATGGCAATTGTGTTTCTTACCGTTTTAAAAAAATGGGTAGGGCTCTACGACAAGTCTTTCAAAAAAGTATTACAAACCTACAGGGGCTTATAGATAAAATCACGTGTACTGTTTCATGTTAAGTAATAAAGAGTTAATGGTAATTAAAAAAAATACATTAGTAATTGCTGAATCATTTTTCTAATTCAGCACTTGCATTTATAATGGTAGATTTTTTAATTTCACAGAAGCTTTGCTTATTATTAAACATTTCCGAGAAGGTTACAGCCATAAATTGTGGATTTTTCTGTATACAGCAATTCTATTGCTATGATTTAACCTAAAGAATACTAAATTAAAATTGATTTACTAAATAGGTTAAGGATAGCATACTTATTCAAGATTTCAACCCTATTTCATGCTTAGACAGGCAGATCTTAATTATACACAAAAGAATACAAATGTTATTAGCATGATAATAATTATTTATAAGTCGTCCTCTTTAAAAAAAAAAATAAGGCAGTATTGTCAGTCGTGCAGCCACATTTTTCAATAGAATGACAGCTACGCTAGTCATAGATATGTTCAAAGAACATATACAATATTCAAAGCTGTGCAGCCGACATGTTATCAGGATAAGCTAGAGTAGGTACTGCCAGAAACGCACTACACACTAATCATTATGTCCTACCCATGGTACTACATGCAAATACAATCCTTTGTGACATTTTGTCAAATATTTTGAGGTTTCTGTACTTATCGTTTTTCCCTTTGCTCTCATTAACATACAGCCACCCAGATCTGGAGTCGCAAATTGTTTGTACTTCAGTTCTTCTCAAGGATAGCATCGTGACAAATTAATGAAAGGGAAATTAAAGATTTAAGTATTGCAAAGTCTAACAGATGAGTCGAGGGGCAGCAAAATTTAAGTTCACATTTGCAACAGGGTTTTCCTCAGAACTGATGGAGAAAATGCAGTGCTCCAGTTGGTATCTGTGCTTTAAAAGATGTAAACATTACATATAGTACCCAGCACATGACATACTCAATAAATCAATTTATAGGTACTGCATTTTCCTAGCCTACGCTGCAGGTCAATACTTACTGCCAATGAGCCCATATTCTATCAGATTGAGAAAATGTAAAAACAGTTTGGGACTAAACAGTTGGCTACCGTACAAGCAATGCATTTCTCAACATTGATTTGCCAGAAGTGTTTCTGTTGTCTTGTTGCTCTAGGCTGGCATTTTTAATTATTTCTGAGACAAATGGATCATTCATACACAGAAAATCTGTAGGGCTTCTTGTCAAATTAATAAAATAATAATGAAAGTAGTCATTTTGGACTGCAAACTGTCAAAATACCTGAAAAGCTCTACAGCAATCTACATGCTTAAGCAAACTAAAATGCTTCTCCGTGTTATTTTAAATCCTAAGTACTATGACATAAAATAGATTGTATAGTGTCCATTGTATACAATGACACCTACTGTGACAAAACCGACTATGTTTAATGACCTTTTTAAATCTTATACCTAGAGTCCATAAAAGCATTGTAATTCAGTTGTAAAACACACTTTAATAATCAAAATGCAGCTGTTAAAATAGCATTGCTCATAATTCTAACTTCAGGCAATTTTTTTGTTTTTAATGCAGAAGAGCAGACCACAGTTTAAAATTCCTATGAGGTCACTATTGGCCATTACAGTGTTTTTTTGCAACTTAATAATAGATGTTTTAAAGTTTAAGTGCAGCCTCAGGCACTCATAAGCATTTATTACAAATCGCTGGTTGCCTCCCCTATGCAGAGAGGAATAACATTTACATACAGTAGCACAGATTAATAAGATAAAAAATTTGAAAAAGCCGTCAGTCAGGGAGTGAAACTGGTGCTAATAAAGCCCACTATATTCTTTGGAAATATCAAGCCGTCTGTTCCAATATTTTGCCATTCCCCATGAGGTATACAAATCCAAATCAGATAAGACTCAAGCAATGCCAAAGACATGCTGCTCTGCTCTCCAGTGGCATCCAGCTGAATCTTTTATTTATCTTCAGAGCAATTGTACATTCTCGTATACTAAAGACTGAAATAAACCGAACATCCCTCATCTGAAAGTTTCATAAAACGGGGCCCACTTCTTTCTTGTTTGCTAAACCGTGATTAGTAACTACAACCCCGCGCAAAGTGCGTGCTATAGTAAGTACATATAATGGCAGGCGTGGGACCGCTATAGCAAAGGCTAGTTAAAAAGCACCACGTCTTGCTGTACTTTAACATGATGCTCACATGAAACAGAACACAGAGGAAATCAAATCGCTTAAGCAAAGGAAATCCAAGCAGTCTTACACTTTTCTGCTTTATATTAGAAAGACAGCTTAGAAGCCAGGCTGCCAAAGACATTAGGCAAGGTACAGCGCAATTCTTGTAAAATAGCACACACAATGTGGCATTATGATTAAACTGCAAAGGTACTTGTTATAACAAATCACTTTGTAAATCAAATAAACTACAGCATAAAAAAAGAACATAAAATCATTTCTGCACCCTTGTAATGCCAATAATTTTAAAAGCAAGGCATTAAGAACAGGAAGTCAGAAGGAGACCAATCAGTAATTTTTAGCAAGATTTCTCCCAAAGATAGAACACATTTATTTACACAAGTATTTGTATGACTCTCCTCCTCAGCAGGGTTGTGAATTGAAGACAAAAAAGAGATACAGTTTCCTTCTCATTTTTCTTCAAGAACACTGTCATATTAACATTGAATAATTACTAAAAATCGTAATACACTGGTGTAATATTACCTTTTGCCAAATTGCATTAATCAAAAAGTAAGCCCACTGCAATCAAGTAATTAAGTGTAAAAAAAATTGCCGTATTTGCATAGCATATCTTCCCAGGATTGTTTGCTGTACCCAGTGTTTTTAATACCTGGGGGTTTTTGTTTTGGTTTAGTTGCAGAGATGCCAAGCAAAAAGGTAAGTAAATGGGAATAAAATAGTCGATACGTAGTGGTGAAAGAAAAGTGCCCAAGACCGGACGACGAATGACAGCCACTTTGCCTGCTCTGAGTACGTACACAATAAAATATATCCTGCTTGACCTCCTCAGGAAACCAGACTATTGTTCACCAGAAGTAGTAAACACGGCTGCTTAATTACACACAAGCAAACACTCTGGTACATCGGGCTTATGATACAAAAATGAGTTTCTTGTTCTGGTGGGTTTCTTTCAAGGAAAAAAAAAATATGTATACATAGTAAAGATCATTTCAGGTATATATTAAACTGGGTAAAGTCTGAAAGTGCTCCTTTGTATAATGTCACAAAGCAACCTTTAATGCTAATAGAATAAACGCACACACAATTATTTTTATAGCCTTTTGTCTCCCAAGTTTATTTTAGAGGTGAGCAAGGGTTTCTTTTCCAGATCAGCTCCTAAACTTGTACAATCAGTGTGCCAAACCATTATTAATTGGGAAGATGAATTTTATTCAAAGAATGGAGATTTTTGCTGGGTTTCTTTTTGTTTGTCGGAACACTGTCTGTAAAGCGTGGTTTCTTCCACCAGTCTCTCCTAGGCTAGCTGTGAATAGTGCCCATTTTGAGATTAGGAGATTAGGTTATTCATCACTTGAGATGCTCCCTGCTGTGCTGCTACTATCAGAGCGCAGCCAAATCAAAACATCTCTGGAAGGCATTTCAGAATAATTGAATGCATCATAATTTCCCTATTAATACATATCTCATATTACAGATTATGCATGAAATGTTCACATTATCTGTTACTTTTTGTTAACGTCTTGCTCCTTGCCAGTAAATTTAATACACAGAGTGAATCAGCATGCCATGATGAAGGGATAGGTTACTGATAGCCATTTTTTTCAGGATTCAGTAGAAAATTAAAGTAAATCGATCATTTTATAGCCCCACTGGAATGTCTACAAGGGCATGTTGCTAAGCAAATGGTAATTTAAATGTACTGTGTAATTTTTCTAAGCAATTTACTGAAAGCAGATTTTATTTCTCACTTACTTAATATCAGATGCTCTTTATCTGTTAGTGCATGATGTATCAGTTATAGAAAAATTATTAATCTATGGTTTAATCAAATGGCAAATACACAGTGATTTGACAGCTAGTTGTATACATATTAGGATGTCTTAATTCACATGAATTACAGTAACATCACTTGCTATTATTTTAAAAGACACAAGATGATTAAATTACATACATAAAAAACACAGTAAGTTCCAGGTAAATCAGCATAAATCCTAAAGAAACAGTAATCCAGCTGTCTATTATATTTCACAAAAAACAGCAATAGTTGTCATTTAGATTTGATTTTATTTTTTGCATGAATAGATCTACTCTTTCAAAAAGTTATCTAGCAATTGAAAATACAGCACACATTACGGCACCTATAGAAGTCACCAGAATTAAAAATGAAATTGTGAAAACAAAAATTGGAATGGAATTAAAAAAATGTCATGAATGCTTCAAGGCGATTAAGTACCAGCTGGATGGGAGCTGTGCCCAATTTATATATTCAGTGCACATATACTGCTTTTAACAAAGAATATTTAACATATACCTCAGGTAACTCCTAGTCCTTATTTAGGCAAAATGCCAGTTGGCTTTCAGTGCAAATTTTGCCTCAAAGGCAGAGGGGTCAGGTTCATCAGAGTATTTTAACTTTAAGAATTATTCCGAGCATGTGAATAGTTTAAAAAACAAATAAGGCCATAGAAAATAATCTCCCAACCCCACCCCCCCACACACCCCCACCTCTGAAATGTGCTTGATGACAGCCTTCATTTTTATGAAATACAAAGAAGTCTCCGTTTATCCTTCAGGTTCCTTAGAATGAATGTAGGGTCCTCCTACTGCTGATGCACAAAATGTATTATTGTCATTAATGAAAAAGTTAATGGGCCATTTTCTTATATATCAATTTACATTTTACAATTTGAGTATACAAATGATATGTACAGCAGAGAGCTGATTATTTTTGCTCAAGGAAATAGTTTTAATGTGTTTTATGGACATCAAATGTTGTGAATAATGATGCATCCACAGAATGCAAATAGGATGACAGTTCTTGTGCTGTGATCAACAGTCCTTGGATAAAAGGTCTGCAGTGACGAAAATATTCTGTGGAGGGTCTGAACAGTAAAAAATGGGAAACAAGAGGATACCACGATGTTTAAAAATGTACATCAGGAGATAGATTTGAAATTGTCACTAACATCATTATTTCACAAGTACAGTGTAATGGCAATTTACAAGTGAAATATACTCCAAAATCCCATTTTATACAGTGGTGTTTCATAGCAAATGGATTGTCTAGCTCTTTTTAATAGCTTTTTCTGAGGCTGAAACTTCTGTTTTTAACCAAATATGCTTATCTAGTGCATGTCCTGCGTTACATGAGGCCAGTAAAAATTTATGAGTAGCATCTCCCAGATGCATCAGACTGTTAATCTCACAAGACAGCCTGTGCAGGTAGGAGTGACCACACCACATCTCTCCATGCCATGGCACTTGGAGTGGGGTGCCATCCCTCAGAAGAGTTGGGGTGGCCCCAGTACTGGCTCCATAAAAGGCTGCTTTTCCTAGAAGAATTTTACTAATTCCCAACAGGAGGTCCCAAAGGGGACTGGTTGCATCCATAGGATTGAAGCAGTCACTACTTTTGGGACCTAAAATCACACCGATTCAAATGCAGGCAGGTCTATCCAGTAGAGGAAAGAAGCAGAACTGCTCCATCCAGTAAAAGAGCTGAAGTGCACCCCAGTTCTGCGTACTGCAAATCTCTACCACACTCATGAGAAAAAATCCATACAATATATTTAGAACACATTTGAAAAAAAAAAGGTACAAGATACATGATCAGACAGAACTAAAGTGTTAAAGTATTTCCTTCCATAGCACCGTACACATTTTCACGACGATATGTTTGTAGATTGTTACCAGACCTGCAAACTGTTTTCTAGAGTTTCTCACTATGGCTATAAAAGGAGGTGCAATTACTGCAGTTTTTAAAATCCTGCTTATGCTAGAGCAACTCATGTTAAAATGTAACACAGAATTTTTATTTCTTTTTCCCCAAAAAATTAATTGCTGATAAACAAACTATGCTGTGCCAGCACTCCTCTGGTAGTTTCAGATTTCAAGATACACTGTAGTTACAGTGGCCTGTGTAAATCAGTCTTAACCCACGGTATTAGAAACAGTTACCTAAAAGATATTCAGTTCATAAAGCTGGGAGGGGGGGAAAGTAAGAACAGATGTTGTGGTGCGGTTCACCTTTGCTACTTGTGCTGTGTGCAGTGCCCCATAACTGGCTATGTCAGCTGTAAGAGAAAAGGAGTATCAGGCTCACGGAGATTTTTTAAAAGGCATTTTAAAAAAGTAGAAAGCTTAACTGGTCTGGCAAGCATAGCTAAAGCGGCACAATGCTCCTCTAAAGGCTCAAATGTTGCCAAAAGACACCTATATGCCACATTCTAAAAACTACACATGCCACATTCTAAAAACTACACAATATTCTGTCTAAAAGCCCTGACAAAATACTTTCCTTAGTCTCCCTGAACTACTGGGTGTTGCACCTGAACACTATAATACGGAAATACAGTTATTGGTTGTTCATTGCCGTGTGCCTGAATTAAAATCAAGGTGATAACTAGAGCTGTATGTGAGCTGAAATACTGGGTATGGATATAGACACATGACTTGGCTTTGAGAAACCTCCAGGAAATTAAGTGGGCAACTTCAAACAGATTTTCTCTGCTTTCCAAAATTCAGGCCAGTGCCACGTAGGGACTCCAGAGCTCTGCCCAGACCTCAGAATCGGGAACAAATTTAAGCTGATATGATTCAATTGATAAAAACTGGAACAGCAGATACAGGAATTTGCTCTCTAGTACGACCTGATGTTTCTTCTCAAAAAGGAAACAGGACTGATTTTCCTATAGGCGTATCCTCACTACCCCTTACACTTGAACAAGTGTATAGAGTTCACTGGTGGCACTTTCAGTTTGCATTCCTGTAGGTGGGAGGACGGCAGAGCCTGTTGGCTTGCTGCCCTCCATCAGAAGGTCTCTGATACCAAAAATTGGGTACTGAGCATTTGTGGCTACCGATCCTTGGGTTTAGGAGACCAATGCTGATTATCCCACATTTGCAACAGTGTAATTCAGATGAAGTTTATCTGGTCACATCAACAAGAAAAAGAAATATTTTAGGCTGGCACTGGGGAATATAATTAAGCATGAACCAATCCATCAGCATTTTGGATACCATGGAATCTCTTAACAAATACTCAGTGTCTGATGTTAACCATTATGCTAAACCTCTATAGTACTTCAACAGCTTTACACGCAAAACACTATCCTGGAAGCATTTGAACTATACTTTCAGCTGATCATCTCTACAAAGCCAGTATTACATGATGTGACAATTCAGTGCCATCCTCCTGTTCCTTTGATTAGCATATCTAATTTCTTCCAAATCATCTTCCAAGAAAACAAAGCTTCTGATCAGAGACGAAGGGCTCACAAACTCAACCCAGAGTAACTGCCACAGAAAAAGAGACGGCCAGTTGTCTGCTTTGAGCTCAAGATGTTTGTTGTAACACATCTACACTGATGCCATCTCCAGTCTAAGAGGGAGATGCTAAAAGTTAGAGGCTCTCACGTGAAGAGAATTTAAAGATTCCACCCCACTTGCAGAGATCTCAGTGAGGTTGCTCTGTGCGCAGCACTAATGCAATGCAGCCAGGGCAGGGAGAGCAAAACACGCATTTTAGAGCCACAGCAAAAATACAGAGAAGAAAAATCCCCCCAAAGTAATCCAAGTTAATAAAACAAAAACATAATTCTCCTAAACACGACAGGCACAATCTTCTTTTTTTCCCTGTTAGGTTAGCAATCCATCCTGAAAAATGTAACAAGCAACCTGCTGCACATTGATGCATTTTGTAACTATACAGAACCCTCCACTAGCAAAAACACTTGGAGTTTGTAATCAAGAGTGTGATTTACTGTATTTTAGGATACATGCATTGAAATGCAACTTCTCTGAATAATACTAATAATTCTCTTTTTTATCACTCCATACAAACTGTAACCTAATTGTGTCAAGGAAGATGAAAACACCAAGAAAATTTGATGAACGGCTTCCTTCAAACAGAAGACATTTCTGGCTTTAACTTCAAATTGATACCTAATATCAATCAAATTCTACTCCTGATCACAAAACCATACATCTCATTGATTATAAATGGATAGGTATGTAAACATTCCGTATGCACATATTTCTTCTAAAGACATTAAGTATTAAGAGGATGTTTGCTTTTAAGCATATGGTAAAGTGTTTTGATGAACAAGGATAAATACCAGTTTGCCTATGTCGAAATGAATGTCTAAATGGTTTTTTTGACTGCAGGTCACCTTTATGTTTACAAAAATACAAACAGCATGTATTTATTTTCAGTTACCTGCTTCTTGTTGTTTACTATTAACTTCCTAAACAAGATCACAGCATGTTTGATAATAAGGAAAAAATACCACTGCAGATTAAAACTTACAAAGACAGCATCAGCCAAAATAAAAGGAAGCAATTTTTTATAACTTTTTTTGATACAAAAAAATATTTTGAGCATAATCTTTCTTATACCTAACACTCCAAATAGTCCAGTTGCAAGGTGGAAAGATGGGATTGAAATTCACGAAGATAAACTTGTTATTTAAAAAAGCAAGGATAAAAGATCATGCAAGTGGCAGGCTTTGATTGGCATCTCTATTCTAGCAACTGGTTACTAAAGTAAGCAACTACCGTTGGCCAGATATTTACAGGTTAGCCACAACTCCAGGCTGATTTGCTGACAAGCTGAGGTCACTGACAACACCCAGGTGGCCTGGAATTCCTGTGCTGAGTCTAGTAAGTCAATGTCTGAGGTGTCCCAGCAGATCAGTTCTGGTTTGCTGATGTCCAGCCCAATGCCTAATTCACTGTAACTTGCCTCCCCATTCAAAGTCATCTATTTTAAAGTTTTGCCAATGGAGGTGACTGGAAATTGGCAGCCTCTTCTTGGGAGCTCTATGCAATCCCACTGGAGGAGCTGTTCATCACCATTGCTTCTTAAAGAAGCCTTAAGAGATGTGCTTCCCTGGAGCAGCACTAGTTTGTGTAGATACCCTGCTTAATCTCCACAGTTGTAGAAGAGGAGAAGCAATTTTTGAACAATGTATTTACTTAATTATGGCAGTGGGTATCATTTTCACATTTTGCTTTTTTGTGGAAATCATCTACTTCATTTTAAAGGTGTAAAAAATTGAACCTCGTGAAGGTTAAACGGCTTGTCAAGAATTACTGTAATCCTGATTCTGACACTAACTAGTTGTGCCAATTTGGATTTGTCACTTCATTTCTCCAAGCCGCTCCTTCCCCATTTGTAATGTCACTTCCAAACTTTATTTAGTGGCAAAGTGCTAATGTAAGTGCAAAGTATTACTAATCCTGTGTGCGGCAGACACTGGGATGTAATTCAAGATCTTCTGGCTCCCAGTCTTATTCTTAACTCTGTAGATCTTGAGATTGCCGAGGACTGTCTTCCCTCTTTCAAATTTTTAATGTGCAATTTCAAACAAAGGGTTGAGGGGTTCTACTGTGGACCTTTTTAGGAAAGATATTTCTGCCAATTTTAAAAGACTTTTACTTCTGCATACTCACTGAAAAGAACACAACTTCTTAACTGGAGAAACAGAACATTAAAAGGTTTTGGCCAGTCATGTTCATTAGTATTCTGTATAATTGGCAGCAGGAGTGCACAAATACAGACAGAAATATAGAGAAAACCTAAATGGGAATTAAAGGCTGTTTTAATTGGGCAGGGAGGGGAAAAGTAGGAAGATGCGACCTGCAGCTCTGTTGTTTGTTAAAGTTATCGTCTCCCTGCCTTTGGCGACAATTATGGTGCAACTCCCTTGCAGATTTTCATGTTTCCAGCTATCTTGCAAGAAGCCACATTGGTCTTTCGGACACCAAGGTACAGCCAGAACCCAGGGCTCATTTGTTCCACACAGGGTTATTGCTGCTTTTTGATAATAAGTTTTAATTGGGTTGTAAACTTCTTCTGTCTCACATTTTCCTCCTGACCTTCAAGTAAACAAATTAACATGTGGCACGCATGTGGTGTGTACTACTACTGCACAAATCTGGAAGACAGTTTCTGCATGTATTTCCCAAAAAAACCCAGCTGATTTGGGACTGTGAACTTGCACAAGGAAGCACAAGTATTGATGAGATCTAGCAATAACAGTCATCTGTACAAGATCAGCAGTCAAGCAAGGACCAGGCACTTTCATTCCTCTGCACAGCTCAGACATCTCTCAAATCTATTCTCCAGACTAGATATATTTTGCAGTATCAGAAGTATATACAAGCCAGCAGGGAAGAAGACTAGCCAGGCTGAACAGAGAGCTTTGACTGAAACTCACTAAATAAAGGAGAGATTATGACCTTTGGAAGAAGGGACAGGCCACTCAGGAGGACTACACAGACATCATGGGGTTATGCGGGGAGAATAATTAGAAGGGCCAAAGCCCAGCTAGAACTTAATCTGGCTACTGCTACTGCTGCAAAAGATAATAAAATAATGTTTCTATAAATACATTAGCAACAAAAGGAGTTCTAAGGAGAATCCCCATCCTTTACGGAATGTGGGGGGGAAACACAGTGACAAAGGATGAGGAGAAGGCTGAGGTACCTAATGCCTTTTTTGCCTCAGTCTTTAATAGTAAGGCCCATTGTTCTCTGGGTACCCAGCCCCCTGAGCTTGAAGACAGGGACAAGGAGCAGAATGTAGTCCCCATAATGCGAGAGGAAATGGTCAGCAGCCTGCTACACCACTCACACACACACAAGTCTATGGAGCCAGAAGGGACTCGCCTGAGGGTCCTGAGGGACCTGGCAGAAGTGCTCACCAAGCCACTTTCTATCATCTATCCACACCCCTGGCTAAGCGGGGAGGTCCCAGTTGACGGGACAACTAGCAAATGTGACGTCCATTTCAAGAAGGGCTGGAAGGAGGATCGAGGCAACTACAGGCCCGTCAGCCTGACCTTCGTCCTGGGTAAGGTTATGAAGCAGATCATCT
>JAVJGJ010000032.1:3356798-3366798 GCA_035590215.1 Microhierax caerulescens | reverse complement strand
TGAGACAAAACTCCAAGTGAATAAATGACAAAACCTAATTAGTTTTTTACCAGTAATCAGGAGAAGCTATGTTAAGACCACAACCCATTTATGTAGGTCTACAGCACACATAATCTATTGTAGCTCTCCTCCCTTCTCTGTCTGCTTCTGTGTGTAATGAGTGTGTAAATGCATAGCTTTTTTATATGTGCGTGCTTATTTGTATACACGTGGAAGAAAAATGTAAGTTATAAAAAAAAGCACAAAAACCGCTGTTAAGTTAAATTTAATGTTCCAAATATAGGCATCTCCCAGCTGAAATAGCCCCATGGTACCTACCAACTGCAACCTTGCTGTTATTCTCTCTATCAAAAGTTATTATTTATTAATTAACATAATTATAAAGATCTCCATATAGGAAGGAAAAGCTAGCTCAGGTCTCTGTATGCTATAATACATTACAGCACAATTATCAACTCAGGCTTGGTTGAAACAGAGGTAATTGTCCTATAACATATTTAATACATATAAAATCCTGTCTTCCCAACACTAAAAGAAACAGGAGAAAAGAATTATGGAAGGAGCAATTATTATACCATTCTTTAAAAATGTGAACTAATTTCCACTTGCCATTTATTCTCTGTTTTGTATATCAGCTCCTAAATGTTTGGTAGTTTGTTGGTTATAGCTACCACACCAAAGGTATCAGATTCTACAGGTTCTTACACTCAGTGGATTCCAAAAAATTCAGTCCACTGCAGAAAAAGTGATTCCTATATTAGGGCTGACAAAAACAAAAGACAGCATTTGCACCTATCCTAACATTAAGAACAGTAATAGACTTATTGACAACTCAAACATTTGAAATTAATTTCTACAGTTTTCACTATATCCAAACACTGAAACCCAATTAAAAATCCCGAATTAAAACAGTAATTGTTGGCTTGCCTGTGCTTATCTTTTATTTTAATCACTTACATTACTTCCCCTATGACAGTATTCTTTATCATTAAATTCAAGCCATGCCAGCCTCACCTTCCTGCTACCTCCCATCACCTAATTTCACGCCTCTTCCTCTTTCAGATGTCCATGACATCATTCTTTGCTACTGCAAGGGACTCAACCTCATGACCACTGTGTAAGTGCAAAGAAAAAGGATTTCAGGAACTGGAATAAATGGAAAGGAGAGGTAACACATTTATATATAATTCTGAGATGATCATCAGTCTGAAGATGGACCTACCAGATCCTTGAACTCACCATCATTTTTCATGACTTGGGGTTCTAAATAGCCATGTAGTCTTTGCATTTGAATCTATAATGACTTCAGAGTTCAGCCAAAAAAGAAATATAAAATTAAATGGCAGAGCTAAGTTCAGTAGTGTTACATTTAAAATGCTCTCTGGAGATAACCATTCAAAGACAAGCAGCTTCCCCATTTGTTTGCCTCTTTTTCCCCTTCCCTTTGGCAGTCATCTTGTAGCCCCTCTATTTCTGAGCACCTCCACAAGAAAGTCCCTCCATGAGATGGGACAGGAGGATCCTGGATGCAACCTGAAGACCACCTACTAGCTCAGAAAAGTTAAGAAATTCATAATTGCATTTTGTCAAAGTTATGAGTTTCCTCTGCTCCCTCTAGCCAAAAGCTGGAAGTTACGAACTCAATTCTACATTCACTGTAGCTGTTTCAACTCCTGTCATTATTATTTTTTGGCTAAGACACTGTTTTCTATATTTTTGTTTGTATGATTTTGTAAGTTAAGAAAAGGAAGGTAATAATGATGACTCTTTCAAAAAAGAAAACCACAGCATATCTAAAATACACCTCTCAACAGCCTGGTCTGGGGCTAGCTTTAAGAGTCCCTAGATTTTGTTTGCATTATTTGCCAGATGTAACAGCAAATTTTCCTGACTTAAATATCATGAGAACAAGAGCCATAATTTATCATCATTGTTACTACTACTATTTTCATTATTACTACTACTACTACTACTTCTTTTATTCTCTAATTCACTCGGGCATCAATAATTGGAAAGATAATTTTGAAAGCCTATTTAGCACTGTGATCACGCTTACACATCATGAATTGAGGAAGTACACTGAAAAAACTTAGAATTCCTTTACTACCTACTGTTCAGCTTTGATCTGTGCTTGGGGGAAAATGCTCTGAAAACTATGTGTTTGTTCCAACTTACCAGGCAACACAATGTAAAAGATATCATCAGATGGGACATTAGGATATGGTCTAACTGTGCTTATGTCTATTGACATTAATAGGATCTACAGAAACATACCAAATGGTGACTCTAGCTCATAAATTAGTTTTGTTGTTCAATATCCAGAGTTTAACCATCACTATTAACTGCTTTTTGGATCTGTAGTATTTTATACCAAGATAAATGAAAAAAAACTTTAAAAGTAATAAGCAAATTATTTTGTTTGTATAAATTCTTCTGCACCATCTCAAGACTTTTTTTTTTTTTTTTTTCCTGTCACATAACGGTTGAGATTAACATTTTGGAAAAAACAGCTAGCCAAATCCTAAAAGCTATTTAAAATGTTTTCCAAGGTAAAGCATCATGCCAAAAACAATACTAACTCAGAATGTAGTAAGATATAAGAAAATACAGCAAAAGATGCCAGAAAATTATTCAGCTAATCTGAAGTGTGATACTTCCCTCATACAGAACCTATACAAAGAATTTGAAGGATTTTAGAATGATGAATCAGAAACTTACCCATAGATGGGTTTTGCCATTCAAATAAAGCTAAGGTGGCCTATTTTCTGAAGACAGGTAAAAGCTGATAAACTACTTCTATGTGCATTTCATGAGTATTTTACCAGCTTGCAAGTGACAGCACAGTTTGTGTTTTTTTTTATGGTTGATACACTCAGTCATCATATATGCAAAATGGAAAAACAGATTTAACTACTTAGCTCAGACTGTGGACTGGGATACACCCTATTCAAACTGCATCATCACTGCTTATAAAAAACCTGCCCCACTGTTTAATTCAATCTTCAAACCTACATAATTCTCTGTATTTTCAAGGACTACTTTGTGGACGACACAGGATACCAAACTTAAAATTTACAGACTACCAACCTTTTCCCTCATTTTAAAAACAAGGTTTGAGTTCTGAAAGCAGTTTGACCTGTATTTTATTTATTTATTTATTTATTTTTTACTCCTTGAGGATAATGACCTTTCACGGAATAAAATGACTTTTTATCAGCTTGACCTAGAGAAAACCGTGACACAGATTTATGTTCATACAATCTTTTCTGTTTTTGATGTGGATCCAACTCTGCCATCCTTATTCAGGACAGCAGAATTAGGTCTTCAGTGCCTAAACAGTGAAGATCTAGAGCCTAAGGAAACCTGCTATAAGAAATTAAAAGTTCTAGACAAGGGTGGACTGGAAAGATGGGGGCAGCTTACTTCATTAAGATAATGCAATGGGAAAGGTGAATGAATGAAAGAGTGCATGTGCATGACAGAAAGAGCTCAGCAAACATCCTTCTTAAATTAGATGGATCCTCAGTTTTGTGTTACCTTGCTTGCCCTTCAGGACAAACAGAGAGGCAAAGGAAGTAAAGCTGGGGGTGGGGGTGGGGGTGTTAAGTCATTCTTTTGAGGATGCTAATGGTTACTCAAAGAAGGTCATTTCTCAATAACAGTGTTCCTTCAGATGAGTAGTGATCATATACAATCTAACTAGGACATGCTCATGTCTCATCACTTGAGACTTGCAAACTTTCCTTTGCTTCTCCCCTCCTCCTGCTTGATACGGGATATGCAAGGAAAAACACACTCACCACTATTTCAGACCCCATTCAATCACAAGGGACACATCTAAAAGGAGAGGGAAAATTTGACTCGGAAGTGAATGTATTTGTGGAGAAGGGAAGAAGGTAACTTACTAGTAACCAGCATTCTTCAAGCTCCAGTTCCCCAACTACCCATTTACCCAGGAGGATCTCAAATTTCTTCACAGAAAGATGCTGCAGCGTTGCTCTATCAAGTATTGCACAGGCTCTTGAAGCATCCAAGAAGGAACAGCATTTGCAAATAGAGCTCCTCAGAGTTTCACAGAAGATACCTGAAAATCCAGACTTTATCCAAACCTGCCATAATCTATTGCCTCAGGCTTTGAGGTTTCTATCCAGACAATTTCCATTTTGGGGTGAAAATGCATCCCATTTCTCATTAGATACCACTAGCTCCAAAAGACGGAGTAATTTTGTTGACATTATTGCTGTTTTGACAAGGATCAAATTCACTCAAATATATAATATATTTTTTAAAAATTCTGGCACTTGTCTGATTTTAAAAGATGAATATTTCTCTATTACACTGGAGCTATAAAGTGCAAATACCACAGCAAATGGGATTAATGCTTCTCATCTTGGATAAAGAAACATAGCTGGTCAAGTTTTCTTGTTTTTTTTTTGGGGGGGGGTTATTTGTTTGTTTGTTCATTTGTTTATTTATTTATTTATTTATTGTTGCTCTACACTGCAGTCTGTGGAAATAGGTTTTATACTTGTTACCTGGAGCCAAACAACATCTGAGACCTTTAAAACCAACTGGAGGTTTTAGCAGCCTTTCTTCCCTGAAACAAGATTTCAGATTGCACAGCTAAAACCTTTTGTCAACTCTGAGAGTTGGGCTACTTGTGCTTCAGGTTGAAATCTCCCATGTTGTGAAGCAAAACCAAGATGATGGAAATGTAAACATCTTACTTACTATATGCTTCTTCCTTCAACAAAACAGAGCTTTAGCTTTAGCAAGCCACAGCAGTATAACACATTGTAAAACCAGTAACAATAGCAAAAATTATTAAACATTTATCTCTCCCATGAGTGAACATCTGGCATGTATCAAAATGCTGCCTTGGGGATTTAGCACCAGAACCTTTAAGGTTTTATGCGACAATGCCTAGAGAGGGCAATAATAGAGCATATTCCACATAGGTTTTTTAATCACTGGCCTCTTGAAAATATCAAGAGCAAAAGTTGAACCACATATCACTTTATAAATGAAATGTTAGCATTCTCATTTGTGACACAGGAAAAGAATATCAACTGCATTTTTAATTAACTAAGAAGAAATTTAAATGGGGGGGGAAGGGGGAATCATACAAAATATGATATTGCAGACAGCAAACAGATGTGACAGAGGCTGTCTTTTCAGATCTTATACAGAGGACTTTGCTAAGGGGAAGAACTTTTCTGACCTAGGAATTTTTCTAATGTTTTTCAGCTTACTACACCTTTACAAAGCATTTTTTCTCTTTCACTCAAATCTTAGGGAAGTTGCAGGAAGCCACTAAGAAAAGCCAGTCAAATATTATGTCCCTACAAGATGGATAGACATGCACATGAATACACAATCCCCACGTGACAGCTCCAGGTCCGACCCCAGACACTCAAAGATTAAATGTCCCCACAGTCTCAGCACTACAAATAAGCAAATTGCTGGCACCTAGAACAGAAGACTGGTTTTCATCATGAATTGGGGAATTCTCCTAACTCAGCAGGAGATGAGTCACCTCCTGCATCACCAATGTAGTGTTCCCAAACATCAGCATAAATTGTGGGTTTGCATCTGATGACCTGCTTAGAGCATGAAGCACTGTTACAATGTTTGGATTCCACCTTAGTCCACACACACCACATTCCAGAGGAGATAACATATATGGGGGCATTAAAAATGCATCTTTAATATTTTCTTTTAAAACACCTTTAGAAAAATGTTACGAATCTGTTTCTAAATCTCTCAAGGAGCTCTAAAGCAACCATCGGGAAGAGAGAGAGGAGTGAGCGGGGTGTGTGGTTTATGACTGCAGAAGTCTTTTTTTTTTTTTGTAGGGACAAGACAAAGATTTATGTAATGCAAGGAAAGAATGCGTGTAATGTGAATGATATTGGGAAGCAACAGAGGAAAAACCTGATAGTGAAGATTAAAGTGCAGGGCCTCATATGGATCACGTGTTGGGTCAAGATACAAATGTGAGAGGAGAATATAAAAGGGTTCTATTTGGACTCTTGTTACAAGAAATTATTATACAACCATACAGCCATGTTCTCAAGCAGCACTTCCCTGTCACCTTTTAATAACTACATTAGCTTTTTTAAAAAACAGAAGAAGAAAAACATGAAAATTTTGTGAATAATATTATTAACAAGACTGTCCTGGGGTCATAATCTCATAACTAATCTTGTTAGTTTCTTCAATAAGAAGTGCAACAACTAAATAATTTCTGATTGTTTGTGCTTGTTTCTTTACAATATTTTAAGATCTTTATTTATTTTTTTTGTTGTTAAATTCCACTATGTATGTTAGCATTAAAAATAAATCAAAAGGTTCAGCTATTTACCTTATCTATGTGGTTTTCCAATGTATTTGAGTTTCTATATAAGGCCATAACAGATTTCCTTTCTTCATGAAGGAGTGCACTTGGTTTATGCATAAATGTTCAAACAAAAGGTTCTAGAAGAGTGCATTTTAGAGGAGATAAAGCTACTGAAAAAGAAAAAAGAGAATTATGCAGGCAACGTAAGTTAGCCTAGTACTTCCAGAGAATAGCATTTCTGAGTAGCATAAGGGATTCTGCTCATGAATTCAACCCTGATTAAACCAATGGTGGATCTGATGCAAGAGTGTAAAGAATGGGAGAGAGCGAATGATGCTGTCACAGGGAAAGGGAGGAAGAAACCAAGGAACTGATAAAGTCTGGTGAAAAATTAAGAACCCAAATTGGAAATTACATCCAATACACTACATTGTTCAAGGAAACCCAAAATGATAGCCTATAAAGGCTAGGACCGTCTCTTTTGGTGATCAAGGCTCAGTATATGTTGATATCAAAAGACGGTGTGATTAAAAGAGAGGTAGCAGTCAATATACTACAGGGTTGAAGAAAGTCGAAACTCGTACTCCAGCATGAGATGTGACTTGTTTTTTCCTAGCCAGAGGAAAGCAGCACTGCCATTAGCTGCAAATATGCTCAACTATTTCAGTGCTAAGTAACCTTAGTTTAAAACTGTATTTGTAGCATGAAATGAAATTATGATGCCAAAGTAAAATAAACGTCGAGCACACTCAGTCAATCATCTGTATCATTCTTTATGGTTCTCATTTATATTTGATATTGAATTGCTCACTTTTTAAAATTCAAATAACTCCCTCATCGATCCGGTCCTGAATGATTTTACTGAACATATCTTTTTAGTATCTAACACACTGTGATTTTGTTCCACATATGTTGCGCACTAGCTGATTCCATCCTAACCTCACAAAACATATTAAGCTTAATAAATATATTTATGAGAATTACTTTGTATAGTCCTTATGCAATCAGCCATGCTGTGTATGATAGCCCAAGACGATGAAAACCCATTGACTTTTTGTAGCAAATTAGTCTACCACCTAATCGGTGAACCCTGCTAAGCTTTTGAATTATGACGAGAACCAGCAGCTCAGTTAGAACACTCAAATGAATTATATCAATTCATAAACTTGTTCATGTCCAGATTTCATTAGCCACACATTAACAGCATTTTATGTTTATTACTGCTCTGACATAATCTATAAATAACTGAAATGCTAATCATAGTGTTCTGCCAGGCATCATCATTTAATCATAAAGAGATACATTATTATAAACTATAATAGATAATAACAAGTCCGGGTCAATGGCCGCATATTAAAAGATCACAATTATATCCTATAAGGGTATGTACCTCATACATTTGGTGACACAAAGGTCCATATCTAATCACTTGCAAATGTTTCCCCTCTGACATACTTACAGTACAAGGTGACACAATTAAGAAAATATGCTTGTAAAACAGGGCAATCTTTGAGCATCAAAGTAAACAGAGAACAATTAATAGTAAGGGAAAACATCGCATTTGCCAATGGCGGTTCTACTTAACTCTTCATTTCTGGGTTTGTTTTTCTGTACTAAAAGAAATCATAACCACAACATGGGGAAAGTTTATTACAGAGGAGAATATCAACTTATTACTGCAGCAGCTACTGAGCCAGGGCGGCTGGATGTTACCTATCAGGCTAAAAGCATAACCGAAAAGGTTAAGCTGCCTTTCTTTTGCGATCCTATTGTCTATTTTAATGCATTCTTTCAATGCCCTTGTGTCATAAAAACCCTGTGATATTCAAATATAGCCTGTATGTTTTCTTTTAAAGAACACCTATTGACTGAAGCTGCTCTCAATGTCCATTTTGCAGTCCCCTCTTGTGTTCAGGCATTCTGATATTACAGCTGCTTCTTTTTTCCCCAAAACAGAGAAATGATCTAGATTATGTGTTTACCTTAAGAAGATGATGGAGTCAGTAGCTTACCAACTGATGGCAGTTCCATCGTTTTACTAAAGGAAAACATCCTGGCAATATACCAGTTACTAAACAAAAAATTTCCGCAAGAGCTTTATCAACTAAACTGTTTCTAAGTGAGAAATGAATCTGACCCAAGGACCAAGAATTAATTGCAGATTATTAGAACAGAGTTGTTTTCTGTGGTGTTGTTTGGGTTTTGTGGTTTTTTTTTTAGATATTGTGTTGTGGCTTTTTTTTAAAAAAGAGAGAATTAGACTAATCTAAAGCTTTAGTTGAATAGGAAGCAGAGATGTATTCTGTCATTGCAAGCACTTGCACCTCATAGCTCAGGGTGAACTGAGGGAGATAAAGAAAGGAATGTAAAACACTATGGAAACCAACCTCTGGAGACTTAATATTCTGATCAGCTCACCTCCGAACATCTGGCTCTTAAATGTTCAAGCACAAAAACAAGAGAGCTAATGAAAGCAGTACATATTATCTCTCCCATCAATGTACCTCACAAACACCTGCTAAAATTAAAACAAATTGAATCTTGATTGCTGATTAAGTACCCCTTCTTTAGCTAGATATTCTGTCATTATTTGCCCTGGTGCACAATGCATAAACTGATGAAAAGCTTGTGGTGGGCTGCAGCAGCAAAGGTTGATAAAAAGACGATTGAGAGAGATGCATGTAAACTGCAGCACATTAACTTTATGTACTCTAGCCCTCAAAAAGTTGGGTTTTGATTTTTTCTCTTATTTCCAGGGCAAAAATTAGTTTCATTTAAAATGGAAAGCACATAAACCAAACGTATTTTTTCTCCAGGACTTTCACATCCCAGAGAAGAGTTGATAGATGGATGTCACAGTATTTACTAACACCACTGACCAGCTATTGAGCTGAAAAATCTCTGTGAACAGTACTACTGTGCCTAGTGTGCTTTTTAGGCATTGTCAAGTATGTGTGAAGACTTTCAAGCAGTTATACATGTATGCCCGTGAAAAAAGAACACAAAACCTGTTCAGGAATGTATGGCCTCTATTTATCTTAAATAGATGCTTAGGCAATGGCAAGAGAAGGATTATATAGTTTACTGCCAATAAACTAGGGAAATGCTCTGCTTGCACACTTCAGGCAGGATAAAAACATCCATATTAGGATTTTCATCACACCAATATAAATACCTCCTACGTAAACACCGATGACAGATGTGTGGCTAATCTACCATGTTAACTTCATTTGAGAAGTTGTGGTTTTGTTCAAACTTTATTAGTTAAACTTGAATTGATACCAGTATATTTTAAGTCAGTATTTAATCTAGTTTAAGTATGTTTCCAGATATCATAAACTCTTCAGACATCATTGTGTTTACTATATATATAAATATATGTATTCATGTAAATTTCACTGTTAAAATAATCAACTTTTATTTGACTCACAGTTCTCTGATAATCAAAAAAGAAAAAAACCCAGCATCATGACAGTGCGTAAATCCTTCTTAACAATAGCGTCTACAAAACCTGTTTCTTGACTGACAATAAGGTCATAATAGCACATATGTTTGGCATATGTATTTCATCAATGGTGATTATAATGTGAACCAAGAATTAGCTTCAAAATGATGGGTTACTTGAAGATCTGGAAAAGGACATTTAAACAAAAGAAATGT
>JAVJGJ010000032.1:3339496-3356736 GCA_035590215.1 Microhierax caerulescens | reverse complement strand
ATTATTTAAATATACTATTAGACATCATATTGGGAAAAAACAGATGTTTTCTAATTATGAACTGATTTTACAGTGTGATGGTGTCACATATTTAAATTACAAATACACATTTTTAGCATTCCAGCTGTGCTTTACAAGAGTTTAATTTGCTTCTTGTGATATGTCACATTGCACCTGCCTTTTAAAACTCCTATAAATGTAAAACATTAGCCAAGCACAAGTATTAAGACATGCTGATGAATTCTAAAGATTTTAACATATTATAGAAGATGAAATTTATATAAAGATTTAATAATGAACTAGCTAAATGTTTATTTAAAATAACATTTACAAATACTTTAGAGAAGTACTGATAGGTCTGATGATTTGTGTATATGTACATAGGCAGCACAAAGAATTAAATTTGTGCTCCCCTGCTCATTTCATACACAAGGTGTTCCGCAGTGCTTTATAAATTAACGAGGCTAAATACTGATAATACAGTAAAATTTTGTAGAAAGTCAGCTATGCTCTCAGCCACTACGCACACAGAGACACGGGCATTAGTTACAGTATTATCAATGGGAGAAATACTGGCCACAGCACAAAAGCTATTCATATTCTTTCAAAAACAGTTCATCAGTTTGGAACTTTCCAGCTGACGGGACTAGAGATAAACAGCAAAAATACCAACCTAATGTCTCTTGTGAAATACACTAGAACT
This sequence comes from Microhierax caerulescens, assembly GCA_035590215.1. Taxonomy (NCBI): domain Eukaryota; kingdom Metazoa; phylum Chordata; class Aves; order Falconiformes; family Falconidae; genus Microhierax; species Microhierax caerulescens. Next base: position 3,356,033 of record JAVJGJ010000032.1, on the reverse strand, counting down.
ATTTGCATTAGCACTGGCTTGGCACATGAACTTGAACTTCCTATTTTATCACGCAGAGTACTCCCTGTCGATTTACATTTACCACTCACACAAGCTATGCGTGTGGGTATCTGTGACTCCGCACCCACAGATATCTAAATAACGACAGGCAGATCATCAGTGACAATGCTGTTCATAAAACTTTGATGATATTTATTTCTGGGAATAAAAGAGCAACAGTTTCTAGGAGAACAGGTTTTAAACTTTGAAGTAATTAGCTTGTGTTTCACAGAAACACGGCGATACAGTGGGAGTGTACACAGCTATTTATTGTCTCGCACGCTCCCTAGAAATAGCAGCTATTGGTTTAGATTTGTATGCAAGTATAATGAGAGACAGAATATAAACAACTCCTGGAGAACATGTAATGCTGCTGATGCACCTTTTAAACCTGGTCTTCTAACAACAAAGAAAGAAGAAGCTTTTGAAGCACTAGTGAAGACTAGTGCTTCAAATTAAGATTACAAAGAGGTATTAAAGAACATTGTAAACCAACACAGATGTTCCTTCAGAGCTGGTTACTAACTGCACACTTTCTAAACACACTCAGGGACCTACTCATTATCAGTCTAATCCTACCTCAAGTCAATTAAAGGAAACTTTTGCATCAACATCAATAGGAACTGGAACAGGCTCTACCAACATACTATAAAACTCATCATAGCTGTCAGTCCTAGATGCGCGCTCCTGGATGGCCTGGCACAAAGAGGACTAGCCCTATCTTCCTGCCCCCTTGAAAAAACACTACCGTTCCACATTCCGTATCACAGAACAGAAATTATTTTCCCCAAACTAGACAGCTGTCTTCTTTGCGACCTCATCTGGCAACGCAAAGCCCTCAGCGTGCACACCAGCTCTTCACCCGTGCAAAATGAAATGGCAAAGGGAAAAGTGAAAGGAGGGCAGCGAAAGCCCAACGGGAGACATGACAGTGAGGCAGTTGCAGTAATCACACTGTGTTGTAATCTATTTTAAAATGTAAGATTTTAGCAGCTACACATAACCATACCTGCAATTCCAAAGCTTCCATGCACTTAAATGTATTTGAGAATAAATGTGAGGGCATTTGGACTACATAAAGTGTCGTAAGTCCTTTGGACACGTTTTACAGAGACATTTTCAGGGCAAGGCTGTGTTACAAAAGAGAACGATTCTTCCTCAAGAGACCTTTCAAAGATTCCTACTCGAGTTTTGACATGTGCTTTTTGTTTCAATACTGCATGATGCGGTAGTCTTTGTCATATACTGCAGTGTCATAAATAGGCAGATAGAGATTGTGTATGCTTTGCTAGTGATAAAAAGTGGATGCTCTGCAGATCTCAAGATTTTCAACCAGTCATTAGGGAAATTACTTTTGCTTCTCTGCCATGAAGTTCGTCATACAGGCAGCAAAAATTCTATGCTCTGAGCAGGTTAAAGTCATTTTTGCAGGAAGTTGCACTTTATGCAATACACATACTAAAGGCAGAATAACTGCTTTACATGCATCTCTGTTTTGTACGACATTGGGAAAATTAATGGAATATTTACCTTGCATTTTGCACAATTAATTTGTTTCAGACTCATTTCAGAATTTAATGCGGTCTGAAAGCAATAATACTTACACAACCGAAAATTCTCAAAACTCTGAATTTCTCTAGTCTTGTGATTTTCAATTGGCAACAATACTTTAATTTTTATTTAATATGTCAAGCCAAATTTAATCTATTTAAAATTACTTATGTAGGATATCACTGTACATCATATGCTTACAGTAAAATGATTAACAACAGAAAACAGAGCTAGGATAGACCAAGCCCGTTCTGGTACAGGATCTTTAAAGCAGGAAGCTTTACATTTTTATTTCCTTTTTGAAAACTGCATTATCTTTTTATCTCACTTTACCTTGATAAAAAAATTCTGTAGTGAGATTACTTCATGCCAAAGAAAGGTGGGTGAGACTCACCTTCATTCTTGCACCAAAAGTCAGGAAAGGTGTAAGGATAGGTAAGATGTGAAGAAGCTCATATTATGTCAGGTGTACTACAGAGGATACTGTCCCACTTCACTTGTCATCAGTTTGCTTTACTTATATCAGCTATAGGACTGAGGAAATATGTTTACCTGCTTTGCAAAACACTTTAACGCACAATATTTAAGATGCATGACAGCTAACTGGTATTTAGATGCTACTGGACCTACTGTAATCCCCTATTAAGTCTGAATTTTCTCACTGACTCCATTTAGAAAAGAGTCAGGTTATGCTCTTTCACATGCAGAGGGGGCCTTTAATTAAGGTTTTCTATGCCTGTTCTTGAGATAATATTGATGAGATGCAAAAATCTGATTATTTTTTCTTCCAAGATTTGACAGGTAAGAGTATCATCCCTAAGTCTTTCACACTTTTCCCTTAAAGGTGGAAAAAGAGAAATCAAATCTTCAGTCCATATTCTGGAATGCTTTGTCTGGGTTTTCATGTATTGCTTCCAGTATCATGGAAGTAATATCAAATTGAAAGTATTTTTGTTCAGCAACTTCGGCAACTCTAAATTAAGAGAATCTGTAGTTTATTGGCTTTCAGTGCTTCAGCAGGTTAAGAATGTGTAAGCAAGAAAGATTTCATTTAGAAAGAAAAGTGAAATGTCCATGATACCAACAGAGACATTAAGAGAAATTAGGCCATCTTCATAAACTACTTTTCAGCTACTAGATTATCAAAAATAATGAAAGCCACTACTTAAAGGAAACAATTTTGAAATAAAGATCATTTTTAACTCAATAATAGCTTACGGATATAAAATTGTATGATAACTAGTAAAATAATTTTTAAACGGTTGTACAGAAAGAGGCATGGACCAACACTTGCTTTTGAGCAGATGGCCATTAGGTCACACTCTACACATAGTGTAACTGTCACAAATTTGGAAAAAAAGATTCCACTAAACAGATATTCAAAACTGAGCTTACAGCATACTTGGAGTTTTCCGTGACCTACAGTGTGGTTGCCACCTCAAGGAATCAGCAACAATTCTCAGAAAACGGTGAGAACTGTACATAATTTGAGATGAATTATGCACCCAAGCAACTACTCAAAAAACATTTAAAATGTTTTAAGGGGAAATTATGATCCTGTAGGCAAGTAAGAAAACAATATCAGAAGCGTTTAGAAAAATAAAAGTGATTTGAGGGATACTTTCTTTCTGTGACAGGAATGGAGATAGGTCTCTCCAACTTTCATTGCCAGTTTTCAAAGACCACGATTAAAATCTGTTTGATTCTTATAACTTTAAATATGTGGATTTTTTTCAAATTTAATTTTGAAGTCTCATTTCCTTTATTTTAAAGGATGTCACCAACTTCTGAATGAGAAGGCACAAGAAACAAAGATACTTCAAATTTTGCTGGTATCAGTTACTCTCAAATTCAGTAGGTTGTGTAACGTTACAGCACTGAGCCCAGCAGGATCACAAGCCTTCAGCTGGTCAGAAAATGCACTGGATGATTTCTGCAGTTGCTTCAGAAGAGATCTCAGAAGCATAACCTACTACTGGAAGTTTAGCCAAAGCATCTACAGAGATAATTTAGCTTTGCACACTTCATTTTAAGTCCATGAAGTAGTCATTCAACTGAAGTGGTCTCTGCAGAGGTGCTTCAGAAGTGCTCTGCAGCAGAGAAGTGATCCATAGCATGTCTGCCTTCTGAAGAACTGGATTCTGGGTTTTTCCCCCCCAAAAAAGGCATCTGTCAATAAAGACACAGGCTTGCCATTGATGTAAAGTGGCAGAGAGAGGTTGGTGTCAGTAAAACTGTGGTGATCTATCCCTGCTGAGGACTCCAAATGTACTGAAACTTCTTCATTTAATCAGTCTGTTAACAACATTCACCTTTAGCTGATAGCTTCATTTCAGGGGGAAAAACAGTAAAATGCAGGTAAAAAGTTGAATATTCAGAGTCATGATGAGAGACATTAATCACTTTACACTGTGGATGAAAAAATGCCAGGAAAAATACAAAATATATATTAAAAATAGAGCCAGAAACTACCATTTTAAAAATCCTTATAGACAGAACACAGAGACTAACTTAGAATTTCTAAAGCATTGGTAAATATGAACCAATTACTTATTATTTCATTAAAGTGGAGATGGAAAGGACCAATTCCTAACTCTCAGTGTTTGCCTCCTGGGGTCCTAGATAGCTTTTCCTGTCAAATTAAAAGGGGAAAAAAGATAAATAAGCATGAGAAATTAAAATTGTCTAGGTATATGAAGGAGAAAGGAAAAGAAACAAGGAAATAATGTTCCACAATTATTACCAGAGCTAAGAGAAACAAAATTACTTGATCATAAATTCAGGATAATCTGGTTTTCTTTATGAGTTTCCATTTTATTAATGAAAGGAAGGTAACACCTTAGTGTACCCGGATGAATTAAAATGCCTATTTGTAGAAGCAATCCTCCATAGGGGTCTTTAATAGAATCTGTGAACAATTCTGGAGTCAGATAATTTAGCTGTGAAAAGGCAATATTAATAGCTCACCTCTCTCGGTACACAGACCAGTCTGGACAAAAGTAGAAAGAAGGGAATATTGGCATGAAAGACTGTGGCTTATTTGCATTATCATAAGTTCCATGCAGCCAAGAAGCTTCACACACAAGCAGCTCTTTTTAAAAAGGGGAGAAAGTCGACAAGCATAGAATCTGTAAATTGTCTGTCTGCCTTGTTTATCAAATTCAACATACACATAGGGCAAGCTTTGAACAGAAGTGAGCCTGGAACACAGGAGTATTGAATACCTGAAAAGACTGGCTTCTATTTATTTAAAAACCCCAGCAAGTCTGCTTTAGAGCAAACTTCTCCCAGCCAGTATTAGCACTGAGGGGCACATCCTCAGCCGGTGTAAACAATCCTATTTGCAACACCAAACTCAGCTGAGCTGAGGATCTGTCCCCAAGGCTCTTAACTTTAGCTCTATTCAGCTTAAGTCTAACAGCCTCTGGTCAGACTTTGGGGGATTTCTTTTTTGTTGTTTTGTTCTATGCCTGATATGTGGTCTGCTCCTGTGGTTTGCGAGAAGTTGGAATACAATACTCTCTCCAAGTCTGCAGTACAAAAAAGGGGGATAGTATTTCACAGATATTTTTTTTTTAAATCTCGTTATTCTATTAAAAAAAAAGAAAAAAAAAAAAAGGAAAAATCGTCTTAAATATAATTGTTCAAACACTCAACTTAACTCCTCAGCAGGATTAAATACACCTGAAAAAAAACATCCAGGTATTTTACATGCTTAAAGTTCCTGTAAGTTTTCACAACCTTTGTCCTAGAAAATGTATGTACATCACAAATGTAACTTACTATAATGGTCTATCATACTGAGAAAGACAATGACTTCAACACTGCAAAATATTTGTTTACTTCCTAATTTAAAAGAGGATTTCCTCATCCATTTTTTAACCTATGTGAAGACTACATAAAATATCTTCTCTCACTTATTTTGAACAAATCCAACAAAGATACTGCTCATGAAAATTCCAATCAGATCTTACTAACTGCAGTTAAATTCCATACGTGGCAGACAGTCCCTGTGAACAGAAATAAGAAAAGAAAAAGATGAAACGGTTCAGCCTACCTAAAGGTATCTGCTACTGCCTTTACTGTGAAAGCAGGATAATTTCAGACTTCGGAAAATCAGGGGGTTTGTTATTTGGGGTAGAAAATGGTACCAATGTTCTCTTTTCAGAGAACAGGGTTTGCAAGAGGCAGAAATTTTCTTTACATCAGCCTCTGGGAATCGTCACGTTTCATAAAGACCAAAATGCTGATTGGTGTTGAACCATAAGAAGAACCACGAAACCACATGTTTACTAAGGAACTGTAAGAAGAGCTGCTTGGAAAGTTTCAACAGAACCTATAGAAAATATATAAAAAATCAAAGTGGTTTTGATGAGGAACTGGTTTTATGAGCAAGACTGGAAGAAATACTATCAAAAACATAAATATTCTAGCCGACCAATTTTTCTGTTATATATAATAGTAGTTCTGGTTTGTCCCGAACCTCCCTCCTCATCTTTTCCGAACACCGAGTTCTCCAGTAAGATTTAAACTACCTCTATCTACCTAGAAAAGCAGGGGTGGGGCAGGTGGATGAGAGAGAAGAGGCAGAGGCAGAGCAAAAGCACAAGAGCATGCTCCCAACTACTCGAGACAGCAATATAACACATGAGCAAAAGGAGCCTACATGAGACCACCAGCACGTTAGATGCAACTCCACATTGCCCTCATGGCAACGTAATGAATTACATAAACGGAAACATTTTTATTTCCTCATGAAATACTTAACATATTCTCTTAAAAAAATATGCTCACAACCTGCTAAAAGAAATATCCAAACCTCATCTTCTGCCTCCATCTATTCACGACTTAAACTACAGGGCTGCCCTAACCAACTATCCAAACAATTATTCCACCAGTGTAAGAATGGTATGGATGACCACAGAAATTTGATTTCAGATCAGTTATCACTAGCAACAAGCCCTCAAAACTTGTGAGTGATGTTTGATGTATACTTCTGGAATTTCTTATTTCACAAATGTTACTCAACTTCAACACAGAAATAAAAAATTACAAAAAACCAAAAAAAAACAACAAAAAAACCACCAACCCCAAAAACCCAAAACAAACCCCTACTATTCTTAATAACAGTTTAGTAGGAATGATAACAATGAAATTTGGCAGATTATAACAAATGTAATTTTCTTCTATGGGAAAGGTGAAGGTGGTAAGTAAGGCTTAATCCACACAGAAATTACTTTCAGGAAAATCTGTTAGAACAGAGTTTGAACACACATATTGCAATGCAACTGGTGAATAAACCCTATGAGTCTATCCCCCTTCCGAATTCCAACGTGCAGGCTATAGGGAACTACTATCAAGTTGCAATATGATGGATCCATTTTCATGAAGACAGGTAAGCAGTAAGTCTATGCCTTTTTCTTTCTTCTTTATTTTAATATCTATTCACTTTTGTTATTGGGCTATTATATTTTGCTGTTGCAATTTAAACCTTTTATCAGAAATAAATCTTTCAGTTCTATTATCTTGTAACAAGTCTGTAGGGACATGCATTTCAAAAAGCTGAAAGATAAAAATGAGAATGAAAAGAGCCTTTTTTTGCAGGCCGCTATTAAAGTTTTCATCGCTAAATTACAACTATAATATAGTATCTTTAATAATAATTCATTACCATTCCATAATAAGCAAGAAATAAGTTATGCTATATTAATCAACAATTCTGTTTTTCTAACTTATTAAAAACATTCATTTGAAATTGTGTATTATTTTAGTGCCATCTCGTAGCTGATTTATAGTGACTTAAAGTCTATTGATAGTTTCTCATTTGCCTGAGACCTCATGAAATTTTCAAATCCTGTTGATTCTTCCTTAAATCTACTTTTAGTCAATATATGGTCACTAACCTACCGGTAGAGAAACACTCAACATTATTTAAGTGGTCAATGGCTTTGGATTTTTTGAAGGGAATATTCCAAGAGAGGAAGATAGAGAAGAAATAGAATGAATGAAACCAGTAGCGAAATCTGGAGGAAACCTGCAGATTTTCAGAAACATGAGGAATCTGTTTCTCCCTGAGCCAGCATCAATGATTCATTAGCCACTTGCTAAAACTCAATAATCAGTTCATGAATTGCTGAGTTCAACCATTATGAAAACAATATACAGAATCAGTAAATAATGGCCTCTGATGAATCTGCTGTACCGTATTCCTTTTGGAAGAATAACAATAGAAAGATCCAGAATAGAAGTAGAAAAGGGAAGCAAATGAACCCAATAAATCATATGGAAGCCTAACTTCGTACTGCATATATAAATTTACTCTGTGCATCCAACTTCTTTATAAGCTCTACACACCTGATTTTCTAAAAATGAGTTCATTTTCAAAACGTAAATTTCAGATTCTGTTGTAACATGTTAATTCTCAGAATGAAAAGTAGTAGGTAAAGGGGCAGAGGGGGAGGGGACATGACTGTTTTTGGTTTAGTTTGGTTTTCATTTTTTTTTAACGTGTTCTGAAGCCATAAAATTCTATGTCGAGCAACAATGGTAGAAGTATTTTTCACATGCAGCGATATGCTCTCACTGTTGTGTCTCAGAAGAAATTCCTTGGGGCTCAAGATCCATGCGCGTAATACATAGAAAATTAAACCTCAGTTGACTCCATTGAAAAAACTAAACCCCACCTCTAAGAATATCTAAGCATTGTTTTGAAACTATGATTAACAAGGTCATTTTTAGAGTTCTAATATTAGTTACACACATTTATGCCAAAGCTGAATCTGATATAGTCAGGGATTTCTTTAAAATGCTGGACTGGAAGATAATGAGTTTCACAAATTTCTCCAGCACTCAGGAGAATGCAGGATCTTCACAGAATCTCAGGACCAATGCATCTTTCTTTCTCTGAATTGAAACCCTTCCTGCCTCTGTTTTTTAAGTTTAAACATGGAGGTTTGCTTCTGTGAATGGGGTTCCAAAGGAAATAAAAATACCCTTCAGTCTCGTCCAGCGTGTATTTTGAAAAATTTAGCTTCCCTAAGGTCTTAACAAAAGGAAATTCTACTTGTGGGAAGAGATGATTAATCCGAGACGCTCCAATGTACTGTATGTTGTAATGATGAAAAGGATGCTCAACAGGTCTAAGCCTTTCGAAGGGAGGGTCTTACTCATCTTTGCCTAGGTGTGGTTCATGAAGCATCTTTAGCTCTTGACATAGCAGAGGGCACCTCAGAATAATACAGCCTCTCTCCAGGGAATAAAATGAATTTCCAAGCCTTTTCTTTATCAGGTTAACATTTGACAAGGTTGCTTTAATGCTCTCATTCTCCCCAAGTATCTCAGATGAGGAGGACAGAAAAAGTTCGCAACAGAGAAAGACAGAAGGAAAAGAAATTCAGGATTTTCAAAACAGCGTGCCAAAAAGCACACTTTCTCTCCTTGCCACAGGCATCAGGTAATGAGTACAACTGGATGTACTGTGGATTATTCTAGAAGCTTGGGCCAAAGAAAATGGGGGTTGCTCAGCTTTTATACACAAAGACATACACAAAATCTTCTGAAATCTTATTGCTTAGGTGTATAGGCTGAAAATTGAGTAATGCTTAAATCCTAGTGCTCCACAGAGCCAACAGAAGTCTGTAAGTCCACCTTGAGCAATGCAATTAATTTTCCTACTATTGAATTATTATTTACATGATACCACAAATGTACACATTCTGCACAACCCTTTAAAGGAAACTAAAGGTGTAGCCCCTGTCCAGAAGAACGGCCATTCTAAGTTCATCCTAATATCGATACAAATAATGGAACACACTTTTGCTCTCTAAAATGGCAGTCAAAGCAAATTGGGCATTCTGAGCTGGGCTCTGGCAGCCTTTTGTATTGCTTTCATTAGAGTGTCAGACTCTAAAAAAAATAATGTGACAAAGGAAGGGTGGCTGGTGAGCTGGCAATCATACAACGTCTAAAGATCTGAGCTCTTCTGTAATGATCATATGTGATTTACAGAATCAAAGGGTCAAATTTTGCCCTCAATTACGCACCTATTGCTAGGTGGTACACCACCACATGGCACGTGAATTAAAGAGATTATTATATTTCTAAAGAAACAGAAAAATGGTCTGCGGCCTTCAAAGTGTTCAACAAATTCAGTGTTGATCCTATATTAAATAATATCATATAAATGTAGGATAATACCAATGCATCTTCAGTGGATGGTTTAGTTTTTTGTTGTTTTTTTTTTAATAGATATAGTTGGAGCAATAGAACTGCTGTTGTGTCTGTTTCTAGTCTAATAATCTGTGTTTCTAACATGTTTCCAGTCTAATATTCTGCATAGGAATATCCTAGACAAGCCACACTTTGGAAAAGAAAAAATCGGGATTGTTTCATTCTGCTTGAACACTGAAGCACTGGCTAAGTTTGTCAGTAGCTCCCTATCCCTGCCACATCTAACAGCCTTGCCCCTCTGATGTTATTGTGGTACAAGATTTTCCGCAAATGCTTATTTCTGTTGCCTCTCAGCTAATGCCTACACCTAAAAAAAGGATTAATGTAATTTATTCCTCAGGAAAATCTATCAGACACACAATTTCTTTAATTCTGTATGAAGTCCCCATACCCTCAGGAACCAGAAACACTATGGATTTCAGTTGCTGGTTTCTGCTTTTTGTTGTATGGTCACCATCCTATAATCCCAAACTTGATAAACTTGTTGAGTTTCTCCACTGACTTCAGTGGGATTTCGTTCAGGTACCCTGACAGGTGCTACAAGGAGCAGTGGAACTGAAAGTCAGCAAAATTGAAAGCTCAGCTGGCTGGAGGCATTTCTGTTATCCTTTTTGTGTAAACACATGACCAAGAAGAGAAAATTACTGTTGATAAAACAGCTTCTCATCCACACTTTGTGAAATAGCTAGTACAGTCTCTTTTAGGAAAATGCATCCAATCATTTTCTCCAAAAACACATGTACATGCATACACATACATATAAAACTTGAAAAAAGAAGGCTGTCGTATCCAAAATTTATATAGAAACAAATCTCCTTTAATGATTATTTGACTACAGGCTTTTGATTTTCCTCTGCACCTATCTGCATTTGATTCTGACCCATAAAGGCCAGTCTCCTGCAACAACTGGAAGAGAATGCTGGCATTAGGGGAAATACTGCATAAACAGAAGTAAACTCTAATTGACAGATACACAGATTTTCATCTTAATTACATGCTTTTAGGACTTCAAAGTGTGTTTCAAAATTATCAGTGTATTATAGCATTCGTTTTGAAATGCAATTAATATTTATTGTATGAATTTTTCTGCTTTCCAAAAGAATCGTAATTGTGCAATTATTTGTAAATAAATGTGATGAGTTTTTTACTTTAAGCTAGAAATAATTTCTGACTTCCCATTCAGACAAAACACAAGTATGTAAAGTTAGAGACAGTTGCAAAAGCAATCTAATCAACAAATGGAATTGCAAACAGGAGGAAACAATGGACAGGGAAATTAAATAACGAGTAGGACTACTAAAGAACAGCTCCATTGATTTGGACGTGCCAGAAAAACATCCTTGCCCCAACCACTCTGTGTCGCTTTCATCTGAGTGGAATAAACTACGCCATGATTTATGTTGTAAGCACAGTGTTTCCATGTCATTTTAAAAGAACAGAATATTCTGTATCTTCCCTTCCTTAGTTAATACACATGCACACACTCACACAAAACATATGTTAATAACTTCAGACCACAAATTTAATTTATCTCAGCTTTCCACCTGACATCATTTCTTGTCATGTGGCGCATACCCATCCGTAAACAAAATGGGGATTCATTACCATAGCAACAGAGAGTGTGACTTTGATCAGCTTCAATGATTATTTGTAGGCACACACGTTTACAGATATCAAAATCCTAAGTGAAGGCTGATTACCTTTTTTTTTAAAAATGAAAGCAGTTAAGTTGGTTTATATGTATGAGAACGAATGCGTGCTAAAGACACTAAAAAAATACCTCTGAATGGAAAACGAAGCTACTGGCCATTAGCCTGGTGTCACTTCCACTTACTTGTGAATATATATTTTCCTAATACGAATAATTTGATGTATGTGTCCTGCGACCAATAAAGTATTTTCTTTTTGTTCCCTGGCAGATGCAATACTTAAGGCTGTGCATGCAGGTGTTTTGGGGGCTGGCTCATGTGGGATGAGAAGAGGTGGTAGCCTGTAGCATGACAGAAAAAGAGGAAAAAAAATCTGAACAATGTGTTGAAAGAGACTACAGTCAGAGCTGCGCAGGACCAGCTGTTTTTTTCTAATTAGAATAACAAAAATAGCACATGCTAAAATGTTGGGGTTTTTTTTCTCAAAAGCAATGAATGCTTTAGGAACTATAAGGAAAGAGCTCTAAAACCTATTTAAATGAAGGAATGTTTCAGGAGCCATATGGAGAAGAAAAAGAAAAGGCGAAAGTAGAGAAATGTTTTATTTTTAGCTAAATCTGAAGCATTTCAATTCTCCATCCAATGTAACATAGAAATTATCTTACTTTTAAACTTCCAAAAATGTCAGTGCTGATGTCGCCTATTGTATCATAGCTTAAACAAGATAATTTAAAATACTTAGTGTATTTCAGTGATGCATTCTTCCAGGCACTGTAAATTCCAATATACGCCCTGAACATGCATTGAGATATATTACTTACGATATATCTGTGTTCCAGTAATGTATGATAGCTGCACATAATGAAGTATGTGACAAACACTCAAAACACACGCTGTATCATCAGTCTTTTCTCCCTCTTCTTTTCTCCCCCCCCACCCCTCCTTTCCTGAAGCACTGATGATTCAAAACTTTGACTACAGGAATAACATTTGTAACAGCTCCGGCATTCTGGACATCTGCACTGTTAGAGTACTTTAGAATAAAGTCACATGGCCATAGGGAAATTTCACAGAATTAAAATTGCAGTGACTTGCCAAGGTGTATAACTAGTTTGTTTTCAGCTGTTCTTCTCATGAATAATTACCAAGCAGGCATATCCTAAAGCTAGCACAAGCTGTCATTTCACCAGAAATATTCAATATTTAAAACAGAATTTAGAATTTAGAATTTCATAAATGAAAATAATTACAGCACAGGCAAAATAGCACAGTTCAGGTGCTGTCATGTACTTCTTGCCTTTCCGTAAGGCTTCCCAGAATCAACACGTTAGAGTCACATTAAATTATTTCTACAACGTAAAAAAAATTATGCAAATGCAAGGGGAATTGCAAGTTTCCCCCCCCCCCCGAAGTAATAGTCTGCTAGCATTTTACTCACTATTCCTTTATCAAGCACAGAAAAACACTGTACAATCCCAAGACTTCCATCTGTTTCAGTCCATTTTGATCAAACACGCTACACATATTCTTTTCCACTGCCTTATATGTGTGAGAGCCAACAGCAGTGCAAAGCTGGACAGGATTAGGGGCAGGAATAAGATGAAGGTGCAACAGATGGGATGCACTTTACCTTGAAGCCTTTGTTAGACCCTTCACTACCCATGTATGTCCCTAAAATGAAACAGACCTATGTTGCATCCATAGAAGAGCACAGAAGTCTCTGGGGAACGACTACTCAGCCATCAGCATCCCACCTCTCTTGCACACGCACAACACAGGCAGAATTGGCTGTGGCCAGAGAAGAGCCAGCTACAAGGGACTGGAGTCTTGCTGCCCCAACAACAACTGTATCTACTTCAAGATCAGTTGTGACTCCTCTGTTATGCCAGGAAATAGCAGGTCAGGTCCCTAGGTCTTCTGTTCTTGCATCCCAGAGGGGACAAAAAAACGGGTGATTGTGAGCCAGGAAAAAATAGTGCTTTCCTTTTACACAAGGCTTAATATTGGCACATTATTATAATATTATGAAAATCTTTATTGGAGCTTGAATAATGCCCTGAAATAGATATTGTGCTGGTTAATAAATTACATTTTCAAATGAGAGAGATTTTATCAACAAAACACCTCATGATTAATTTCTAATGTGAAGCTTATGGCCCTAACTTAAAACATTTGATTTTGCATTTGTGTTCAAAGGTTGAGCACTTATAAAAACTTTACTAAGAAACTCACTGATAGTTTTTTTCTCCATATTGGGGGAAAAAAAAAAAATCACTAACCTGTTAATCCAGTATAACTTCATAACCTCAATTACAGCTCTTGAGATGAAGGTGATTAAAAATAAGTATTTTCCCCCACTTTCAAAGAGCAGGTCATACCTTCCAAAGAAATTATGTTTAAAATTTTTCAATGATAAGTTAATGGCAATAATTAGAATTGGTCAGAAACATTCCATAAGACATTTCCTATTTTCCAACAAGTTCTAGCTAAAAATACTTGGATTTTTAAAATCTCGAGTAGTACCACTGTAGTAAATAGGATTATTTCTTTAGGAAGTAAGAGCAGATAACATAAGACTCTATGTGCTATGAGAAAAAGCTAGTAAAAAAAGCTAGGGTATTGAAATTAGGAACTCACAGATCCCAAACCTAAGTATGGACCACGAGGCAAAGCTTCTGCTTTAATGAGTTTCTTAAAAAAATAATAATTTATATTAATCAGCATTTTACTAAACTTGGCCCACTGCTAAGATTTGTGGCACACCATTTTCTAATACGTTTGATTAATTTACTGTTGCTGCTTGTGAGCAGCCCATGATCCATCTAAACACATTCACAAATGACAAAATGAATCAATAAAGTAAGGGTGCCAGAGTGTAACTCGCAAAGCTGCAACTCAGTTTCTCATATTTTTCTGGGTACGTTCAGGTCTCAAGAATTAAGATCCAATTCTTTGGCTGATTATGCCCAAGATCAATTCCGCATTGCAAATGCCCATGCTTATACATTCAGCATTCATTTTGTTAATATTCTCTATAAATTAATAATTTCTTTTAAACTAGTAGTCAATTAATAATCAAAAGCTACATTATTCACAAAAAGTTTTTAAAGAAATGAACAAAAACCCCACAGGAAATTAAAGTGCAAACAAAACTACATACAATTTGGGCTATTTAATCCTACTGTTTACTAGAATGTGTGTTTAATTCTAACCAAAAAAAAATATTCCAGACTAATAGTACAGTAAGCCTTCTCAAGTGACTGAATACGTTTCCTTGTAATATTTATCAAACACATTTTGGGTTAGTCTAAAAACACTGCAGCTGTAAACTGGGGTAGGCAAAGTTCACAGCAAGCCATCCACCATCGGGGCTGTTCAGAATCTTAGGCCTGGTGGTAATGGTATAAATTACAAATAACATTATTTCTGCATTCGGTATCATTATGACTCCTGCATTGAAATCGCTTGGTGTTTTGTTTGTTTTTTTATTATTTTCTGGTAACTAAATAAATTGTTGCTGTGAAAACACTGTACCTTAGTGTGATCCTAAAATCTGAAGAAAAATAAGAAAAGTATCTCCCAAATCCCTCTTGTCAATCCCAACTTTCTAATGGTTCTCCTTTATTCCTGCAATACTTCTCTCCAAACTGCATTTGTGGCTGATACTTTCCATCCTGCCTTCCTCTCATGGGGAGCTGGAGCTCCACGTTCTACTCTTCCATTTGCAATTCATTTTAATAACTTTGTCTTCTTCAACAAGTAAAATTTTTGCCATTGTCTTTAGGGGAACAAGAAGAGATTTTCAGTGAGCTAAGCTGTATAGGTTTTTGTCTCATTTTAATCAGGATGTTGGTTGCACAATACAATACTGATTGTGCAATCAGAAAGCAAGAAGAAACAGAACACAAATAAATTACTATGAAAAAATTGTCCTCATAATGGGGTCATGAAGCATAGAGATATACATTTATAATATTCTGTCAAATTACATTATGCAAGGAAATAAATTATGTTAAGAGAAAGGATGTTTTAATTACAAGTACAATACTTCTTCAAATTGGGGGAAAATTGCTAACCCCTTCTTTATTATTATTATTATTAGTAGTAAAATTTAGCATCAATATACAAGTGCCTGCACAGGATAGACATTCCCTGCTGTTAAGAAGCATATGTGTGTGTGCACATGCGCGCGCACACACAAAATTTAGGACTACAAGATTTTCAAATTATTATTTTTTTCTGCAGTTTTTCCTGACTATCAATGTGTAAAATAAAGGGACCTAAACAGTAAGACAACGGTAGTTTGTTGTCATGTACATGACAACACTTATACTGTGGTCTCACTAATTGTGTTGCAGATACAGTAGATTATTTAAACCAGAAAAACTAGAAGAGAGAATTAAAAAGTTTGGGGTCTTTTTATTATTTTTTTCTTTTTTTAATCTAAACAAACATTTAAAGAACAGCATTATGAAGAGACAGGATTCTGTTAAGATACACAATCACCTTATAATTGCAAATTAAGTTTGAATAGGTGCAAAGGCAAACACAAACTTTATATAATCCATTATGAAGATCGGCAAACTAGAACAGGTATTAGACATGCCTGTCTGTTACATAAATTTAGAGATGTTATCAATCTTTTAAAACCTTTATTTCTCCATAAATAAGTTTTGGCTACAAATAAAACAATAGTCAAAGTGCCGAGCATAAAATAAAGATAACATTTTACTCTGCTATCTCATGCTATATATACAGTATTAACCAGAAAGTGATAACTACAAAAAGAAGTCTCAGTTAGATGACCCACTACCCAGGCTAAAGGTGTGTCCCTCCTCCCAGCCCCAGTTTTCTGGGATAACAACAAGGAGCTCTGGAAACACAGGAATCAGAAACTTTGAAAATATTCAGCTTTTGCTTCAACAGTCCTTTAAATGCCCTGAGTACAAGAGTACATTTGTAAGGAGGAGGAAAACGCATGGGAAAGGGGAAGTTTGGTCATGTAATTGTCTAACTAAAATATAATTTCACTTATTAAACTCTCACTTAAAAATAATTACAAAAATCTT
>JAVJGJ010000032.1:3293564-3331003 GCA_035590215.1 Microhierax caerulescens | reverse complement strand
CCAAAAGGAAAAGAAAAGGAAAAAAAAAGAGAAAAAAAAAAGGCTACAAAAAAGGCTACAAAAAAGCGTTTACTATCAGTCCGAATCTACTGTCTGTACTGTAACTCCGGCAAGGCAAAAACTAGACTAGATGTGAAAGTCCATCAGGAAACGAGTAAACTGAATGCTTTCAGAGGCAGCTAGAACATTCCCCTTGAATTTTATTTCAGAAATGAGGGGAAAATTACAGTGAACTGACAGTCACAGGGGAAAAAAAAACCAAAACAAAAAACAACCCAAAACCAAAAACAATCAAAACCACCAAACAAAATTAAAGTTAAAAATCCAATCCTTGATATGACTCAAGCCTGTGATGAATCAACAGCTCTGCTCAGCACTTGGGGGAAGGTACAGTACCAACCCCGCACCACGAATGTATAGCACATAGATTAATTTTCAGAGATAAGCAATTGCATCACAGTTACAGGAATGAATAATTCTAGGTACAGACAAAGTGAATATAGATTCTGACTTTCACAAACTTCAGTTTGCATTTCCATACTTCTCCACCATATCTCAGTGATGTTATTGCCCAGCTGCATCATATTTCAACAGGAGAGCAATAATCTAGTCAGACATAGACCAGAGTGACTGGAGTGGAGACATTGTTTTAAGATCTTCTCTGAAGAGCAGAGGAATCAAGCTTACTTTTTATCTCTCATTTTGCCATTCCTATTGTGTCAACGCCAAAAAACCCACCACCAAATCTGAGAATGAAGTCTCACTTGGTTTCCTGAAATACTGCCAAGAGAAACACCAATTCCTAAAGGCACCCTTCTGCCCTTAGCGTATGCTCTTTTCCCCAGAAAAGGGGGGTACATTATAGCCAAAATATGACTGGAACAACACACTGCCACCACACGCTTCCCCACATCAGAGCTTAGTAACACCAGCAAGATATATGTGAATTTTAGTACCCCTAGCAATAAAGAAATTTGCTCACTAATTTTAAAATATTGCCATATGACAGAATATGTCACAGAGCCAAAATACTAACTGAAAAATGGAACAAGAAAACATTCCAGTACATATTCCAGACCGCTCTTGATCTTAAAGCTACTGATCCAAGCAGAAAAAGGGGGAACCAGATGCTCTTGAACCCCCTTCTGAACTCTGACACAGGTCTTTGCTGTGGCATTGGACAAGAAACCAAACACCTTGTCTGCATCTGCAAGCCTGCATAAACAATTGTGTAATTTATTCATTCTTTAAAATATCACACAGGTAATAATCCTTTATCCACAAATATCTCAAGTTTGGGGAAAAGAGCTTGTTTCAGCCAGTTTGTCAGAGGCATGAAATAGGCAATATCACGCAAGATGAGAAAACTGAAAATAATATTTAGTGGGGAATGGAAAAACTGCTGTTATATAACATAAAAAGTCCAATGTAGTCATGCTTTAGTATTTTCCAAAAGCTAAATCATGTTATTCTGAGAAAACCTTTAGCATCATAGCCTCTGGGTCAAAGACTGATTTAGTTTCTTGTGGTAGATAAGAAGAAAAATGGCCTCAGTATGGGATATGCAAAATAAAAACTGGTTAAATTCTGTAACAGATTTTTCTCATCACCTTCTTCATTTGAAAACAGTTTCTTTAAAAACAGTTAAGTCTGTGACACGCTTTTATAACCTGAAGTCTGAAACCTGCTAACGCTTTTAGAGCCATTGCCTGTTAAATATTAGTTCTTTTCACTTCAGAGGGACGATCAATATGCACAAAGCTTAACATGTGTCCAGCTATTTTGCAGGGTCACAGCCTACATTAAACAACTCCTAGAGAAAAGGACACAGGTGAGGTTTGGGTCGTCCTGCCAGTATATCTCTGAGACCAAAGCCAACAATAGTTCATAGTGATAAGAACTTCATGGCTATTTAGAGGGTGACTCTACTGCAACAAAATCCAGTGGAGGACATCTGTTAACTTAACCTCACACCTCATCAAGGGACCTTTTTATTTGCTTGTTTCTGCTATGACTGGCAGGTGCCCAATGATCTAAGTCATGGTCACACATGTAATTTTGCAAGCATGACAAAGCTTATTCAAAAGTTAATTACAGCTGCACTGGGCTTCTTCATCAGAGGCAAAAATGTAAATGTTCTGTGTCATGATGGTACTGATTCACATCATGTCCTCAGTGAGGGTCCGGGGCAGAGAGATGCAAAATTGTCTCTTAAGGTACTTTACTGAGAAGAGCATGGTTTTGTAGACACCCTCCAAAACCACTGGGAAAGACTAAAAATGCCCAGAGATCAGAATTTTCCTCTGGAGATCCCCATCTCTTTACTGACCGCAGAGGAAGTCCAGCACAACTTATCTCCTGTCTTAGGCACCTTGAACAAGGACCTAAAGCCAAGAGGTTGGGTCAAGATCCTGCAGAGGACTTAGCAAATAGGAACAAGTCTTTGGCAGCCTTCCCACATGAGCTGAAGTACTTGGGCTGTCTATGTCTCTATTTCTTGTGTGTGAAAAAAGGATAATGTTACTGCCCCAACTCACAAGGGCACAATAAACACATTAATGATTATTATGCCCTCTGAAAATATGGTAATGAAGGTTGTAAGTATAAGCACCATCATTAGAAATGTTTCTATGCATTTATTTTCACTTACCAGCTCTCTCTGCTTTGCAGAGCTCCCTTAGACAGTAAGCCTGCAGCAGAACTTGGAATGACCCTCAACCCATGCCCACTAGAAACTTTAGAGCATTTGTGAGAAAGGGCTCAGCTGATGCACCTTCATAGCAACACAGATGTGATTCTGCTTGGCGGGAGCAATCCCCACTTGGCTGACGTCCGCAGAGGATGATGACAGATGCTTCTGGTTTTATTTCTTTAATTATGTTTCACATGCACTGTAATTTCTTAGAGTCTCCTCAGCTGCTAAATTCCATTACCACCTCCATTCCCTGACAGTTCCCCTTGGCACAACAAATATAACTGCCAAAGAGGACACAAGGGACACCAACCCCAGTGTGCAAAAGGCTTCTGTAATGACCGTGTCGCATACCCTGCTCAGCTTCAGCAGATGAGTGTACCAAACAGAGTCTGCTCTCCAGCCCCAGAACACAACTCCGTAAAAGCCTTACAACCGTGCCATTTTCCACCTCACTTTTCCTGCACCATTTCACATAAGGGAGAATGCTGTACCACAGTGACATTGCTTCTCCTCACTGGGCTTTTAAAAGCAAAAAGACTACAATTAAAATCCTTTAAAAGGATATTATTAGTTAACTCTGAAACAGAGCAGGGAGCTAAAAATGGATTCCCCACCCCAAGAACCCCTTCTCTGATTTCATCTTAAGGCTGAAAAATCACAGTATTTGATACAGTGTGCATAAAGAGATTCAAGCTGCAGAGTATATTCACCAGAGAGTGAGAAAGACAAGGCAAAACGCAAATACTGGACCAGTCCTTACTCTGGACTACAAGACCAGGCACATATAACTCCAGTGAAAAATAACTGGGTTACAGCTAAAAGCACAAACAGAAGAAACCTTGACTGGGGGCAAAACAGTAACATGAACATTACCTTAGAAATTCACAGCCTAGTCATTCATTCGAAAGATTGCTTCAAAGCAGCTGGTTCAGACTCTGGAAATTAAAATAATAATAAAAATATAATTAAGATAAATACATTTATTATTATAATCATTCTGGAACATCTTATAATAAGTGTTAATAAAAAGATAATCTTCCCCTTCGTGTAGCCCCATGTCTGCTCAAGAAAACACGACAGATCTGCAGTAAGGACACGTGGGCATTACGAGAACCCTAACTAGTTTAGCAGATACATTCGCAGAGGTGCATAGTTAGTTTACCAAGAAATAATTGCTTCTCCCCCCTTCTCTAAATATGATAAAAAATAAATTATTTAAAAATAAAAGACATTTAGAATAATAGCCCTCCAAATGCATAGTATTTATTTCTTTTTTCATCATCCATACTTTATGGCATTGTTTGGGTTTTGGTGCCCCCTTTTTTTTTTTCTTCCTGCAGTTTACTTAGTATTAGGCTTACACTGATCTCATCAATAAGAAATGAATTTTGGTAACTTTCAAACCCACTATATTATTTTTCCTGTTATTTGTAGTGAGTTTTTCTTCTCTCAGTGGTATTACTGCAATAAGTCAGTCATTATTTCTTTATGTTTTCCCTCCTTTCTTTAGTATTTCATTTCCCTTTACAGCACATCTTGTGATCACAAAGAAAACAGAGACACTTATTTCTTTTAACAGTTGAAATTGCTGCAAGTGATTTAACTGTCATTTAATCTGATTCCTCTCTTCTGTCTGTGGAGAAATATGTTTAATGTACTGGAAATTATGTTAATAAGGAAAAGCATTATCTCATTTAATGAAATAAATATACAAATATTTCAAAATAAAATAAAGAGGCAATCTTCACTGAGGAAAAAATGTCTCTTATGGTTTGCATAAAATAAACAAATGAGAAAAATTAATGAATACATTGAAATATACTGACAAAAATTATGCCTAAACTCAAAAGGGAAAAAAATAAAAGAGAAGGTGACTGAATTGCATCTCACCTAATCAAATGCTTTTTGAGAAAGCAGAGAAGCAAGCTTAAAGGATCAGAGTACAAATTATTTTTTTTAAATCATTTTATTACCCTAGGCTAAACTTTTTTCCCCTCCTTTAAAAAGCCATCAGTTTTCCTGCCTTTTTTTTTTTTTATTATTTTCTTCAGTCAGTGTTGAAATAATATTTACTGTTTAATGACTGCAATTGCTTCATCCTTTAATTATCTTTGATCCTTTGCCACAAAACATATTTAATTTATGGCAGAGAACTTTGAACCCCTCTGATTTAGGTAATCATAACAGTCAATAACTCTATTTCTAAGCTTTTACATTATGAAGTATGTAACTAGTATGCACTGAGGTTAAGCAAATATTGTTAGTGGTGAGAGAAAAACTTGTAGCAATTATGTAATAAAAGCATGACCACTGCAACAGAAACACATAATTAGCTATTTAATTACAGACATCAAAACAAACTAAAGATGTCAATAAAAAAAAAACCAAAAAACTTCTGTGACAAACCGTTTTTATTTCCCTATTCTGCAATTCTAGATCTTAATGTATTTCTTTATGTTTTCTTGTTTTTCAGAAATAAACAGTGAAAAAAAAAAAAAAAAAAAAAGAGATTCAGTGTCATCTGTTCGGGTGTGACTGTGGTAGAAATTTGATTAAAATCTGGGTTTACTTTTTCACGGGCAAGAATTAATGCCTTAAATCCGTCCAACAGCGGATTGTTTTTAAACTCCCCTTTAACAAGATCCAGCAGCAATGGGTATGCTGTGTTGCAAATTCATTTGGGGTGTTTCAGTCATTTATGTCACATACCTTCTCAAGGTATTTTCTAAGTGCACTAGTTTATCTTTTTGATACGTGCGCACACACACACACACACCCCTCCTTACAAAGTGCTATGGATCATAACACCACCAGCACAGCCACTTCTGCTACCGCAAACAACTAGCAAGAGCATGATGTGTAAAGGTGTAAAGATCTCAAGCTACCTTCTTACATGAAATACGCAGGTTTACTTTCCTACATTTCTCTCTTTGGTTTAGGGACTTGCGAATCTGAATGTGAGCAGGGCAGAAGCTATGCAGTGAATGTTTTGGGTTAGTATAAACAGGTTGCCTTTTTATTTTAAAAAGCATCTAAAAATCCTTGCAGTGAAATTCTGAGTCCACTGAAGTCAGTATCAAAACTCTTAGCAGCTTCAATGGGGATTTCAGCCCCTGTTTCCAGAGGCTCTCTTACTCCTGAAATACGCATGGGGAAAAACACTAATCTAGACCTGCCAACTCCTTACAAAAATCTTCCATCTTGAGGTCCTACACCTGATTCATCTTGATTGGATGCTTAAGCTGCCTGTAATCATTACATCAGATAAAAAGCAAATCATACAGAAAGCTCTGAAATGTAGAGTGTAATTCATGTAAAACAAGTAAGCAAATTTAGAATCACTGATGTTTTTATATATATACACATACATACACACAAAGCCAGCCTCTGTATGAATACCAGGATTTGGTTTTAATGGCATACTTTCTTTTCCTTCTAAATTTCAATTCTACAGAAAATATTCCCTACAGCTTTTGTGATCACGGTTTACAGAGATACTTAGGAGAGAATAACCCTGTACATCCACAGCTTTATTTTTCTAATTCGAGGTTTACAGGGCATTTAAAAACAAAAACCTAAACCCCATTGTATTTCTTTTATAACTAGAGTGAAGAATGTTCGGCAGCACAAATGAATTAGGAAATTACTCTCCTGCCGTGAAAAAACATTACGCTGTTAACATGCAGATATGCACGCAAAAAAAACCCCACTAATTCAATAAGATGAGAAAGTAGGAGGTTTAGTATAAAACCCTCTCCACTTCAGTAATGTGAACGTCAATAGCTGACAGCAGTAACTTGCCTTACAAAGATGCTACGCACCTTGAGAAGCCAAATGCAAAATGCGGAGCCCTTTGATATGCAGGAGCGGTCTGGCTCCATCTCGCCATTATCATTCACTGACACAAGTGAGTGTCACAAGTATCCATGAGCCTGCTACGGACTAAAGCTCAGTTAAGCCCCTGAAGGAAGAGAGCCCCTGACCCAACAGCATCTATTTTAGGAGTTTGCCCCCAAGTTGGAAAGAGCAGATCAGCAAGTGGCACTTGCAGACTGGGGGCAACCCAGCAAGGGAGTATTTCAGAGCACCTCCAGGTCCTGCCTGTACCACGCCAAAACTGGCTCCAGTCTCCAAAGCACTCCAGATTAGACACACAAATTTAGCAGGTTGAAAAGTTATAATAGTCCCATATATTCCTGTTGTAACAATACTCAAGGGGGCTGGATCAAAAGACTGAAGTACTGACATTTTTGATTCCAATGTCTTTTGAGTGATCAAAAGACTATTGACATGAGCAAAGCATCTTGTCAACTTACAAAGAAAGAAACTCCAAATCCTCTTGTTTAAAAGGCATCTGTTTTTTAAGCAGAGCACTTTAAACTTGCATCTAAAAAATACCTGTAAGCTCTGCCTGACACAAAACTGATTTTTTTTCCACTCAAGATTCTGAAAGAAAGAAATTCTTCTTTTTTCAAAAGGATATTTCTAATGTGAAAGCTTGATCTTTTTTAAGCAAAATCAAGTAAGTTGAAGTTCCTAAAATCAACACCTCTTATGTTTTTCTTTTGTTTTCTTTTTTTTTATTAACATCTTTGTCTTATTTTTTTTTACAATTTCTGGTTCTATTCTTGATAGGGAATTAAAAAAAAAAAAGGGTGGAAGGAAAAGGCAAATGTGCTTAAGGTGGTATTCAGCAATAAATTTGACTACAAGGACATTTTTTTCACTGAACACACTTAGTATACTGAATTTCAGCCATCTTGCACATTAAGCTTTTCTCGGTTTAAGGCTAAATATGGATGAAATCAAACCCAGGACTTATTCCTTACATCTGCAGAGGAAATCTACAAATACAGCCCTTTTCTGCCCATGCTGTGAATGAAAATACAACCCCTCCTTGATGAGAACAGCTTCCACCATCTTTTAGGATCCATAAACTTGTCAAGAAAAAGGATGGCACAGACAGATCTTCGCAACCACATCTCCAGCTCTGTTCATCTTTCAGCCCACCACACTCCCTTTGCGGTCTAGAAGACAGCAGTGCTGTGAAAGCAGATGTCTATAGCCTCCCTACACAGAGAAAAGAGCTCCTGCTCCTCTGCGGACGGCCCAGCTGGAGGCACGAGGCAGCACTTGCCACGATGCAATTTCTGTGGCAAGTTGCTAATTGCACCTAAGATGTATGCACATTTACTTTAACACTGGGGGCAATACAGACCATAACCACACAGATTTAATGCTGTTGCCAGATCTGAAGATGAAACTGCCAGTCTGCCTTGCAGTATGTGCAAGCACAGTTACTTGCTCCTGTTACTCGTTCAGACCTTTTGGCTCCTGTAGATTGAACACACTGCTGCAACACATTCTGCAACAGCAATACAGCGACTGAAAGCTGAAAGTAAAGAGCTAATAGTATCTTATACTGAAGTTTCTCCTGCCTCTTTCATGTAATTCCTTTAGCCTTTTATCAGTCTTTTTAAACATATTTTAATTTATTTGATTTTCACATTTTCTTCCTCTGTTCCCTTAATGAAAAGAATTAATTTATGTACCTTTGAAGAAGCTCTCTGCTTTCCCACAATGCATTAAGGCCATTTTTTCCTCAAAATGGGAGTCATATTTTTCAACCCTGAACCTCAGTAACATGCACAAATACTGAATCTAGAAAATCAAGTAGGTGCTTGAAACCAGAAGACAGAAATGCACCTCTCCGAGCAGTAATGCAGAATTTGAATACTGACCTGTCAACACCATACCACTTCACCCAACCTGTTTGGGTATTTTTTTAGTATTTTTATTTCTTGAAGTACACATTTTTGAAAACTACATTGTACCGCTTCCATCTTCTCTACAGAAAAACAGCATTAACCCAGCAATACTTAATTTTCACCAGAACAAGAGAACAGAGAATTTAGGAAATGGAGGAAGAGCAAACATATATGGCACCCAAATTTTCAGGCCTATTTCAGTCACATTATGCAGACTGCAAATATTTGATTCACCTCAAAGACAGCATTTTTAATAAACTCGGCAGAACCGAAGCAGTAAGGTGTGCCAAGTACTTTTTAAAAAAAAAAAAATCCCTCTCCTTTTTCAAAGGTGACAACTGATAGCAGATGTCTCAAAACCTCCAGCATCCTTGACACCCATTTCAAAGAGATATCAATAGCTGAAGATGAAACTTCTACACCTCCTTCCACTGAGTATTCTCAAAGATGCCTAAGAGTGAAAGGCAGGACACAGCCTCCAACTAGTTGAGACCATTTAAAAGCACAGTATGGCCTCTATTAGAGAGATACTTTTTTTCTTTCGTATAGATTTCCACACTGATTTATTAAATCGTGACAACTTTGGGTCAAGACACAGGTTACAATATATAACTATAAATAAATGAATATTGGGTTTTTTTCCCCATAAAGCCAGGCTTTCTGCTTTCTTGTTCTTCATAGAAGGCACTTGTGGTCACATTGGCCAGCTGGAAATTAACCAGGGATTTTACACTTCACCCTTCAAGACTTCTCTGTTTCTCTTGCAGCGATTGCAAGGGCATTAAGTATGTATGTATTATTCAGCACTGACAATTCAAGCTGAAGACACCTCATCATTCCACAAGAACGTACCCCATAACAGAAACCAGAAGAAACTACCCATGGACTATTCAGTGCTCAAACACAGAAGTAGATGAGCAGGAGCAAGACAGATGCTCTCACATGAGTAATGACAGAGTTCCTGTTCTGCCAAATGAGCTTTTGTCCTTCCTTACCATTCTAACAAGTCAACCTGGGAAACCATCTGCAAAACTGAGAACAAGTAGCTTTTTTTTTTTTTTTTTTTTTTTGTGTGTGTGTGTGTGAAATGTGTTAAAAAACACTTCCTCACAACTTTGGGAGTAACTAGACATAGCTATCATAGTGTTTTCCAGGTAGTCCTTCTCAAGAATCTACCCTCGTGCAGACTTTACGCTACAGCCATAACATCTAAACTTAGGTAAGTAGTCTTGTCTGGAGACTTGTAAGCATCCCTATTTCCAGTTTTTCATGAAACTTGAAGTGTTCCCTGCTTCTCGCCCACCCAGAAACTACAAACAGGAAATTTCTTTCTGCTACTTCTAGCACACCTATACCTGATCATTCCTTGCTAGAATCCAGTGAAAAGGTGCTTACAAATACAATTAAATGTTTTCAGACTTCAAACACAGTTCAGCATTAGTCCCACTGAAGTACTAGAGCGAGGTTAAGGCAGATTTTCCCCTTAGCATTATTTTTTTTCCCCTTTTCCAGTTGACTTCCATATGGATAGCAACAGTCCATTGTAAGGCGATAAAATCAGAACATCAGAGATAGCCTAACTAGAATGCAATTTATCACTGTAGTATTCCAGTATACAGAATTTCTATTCCTTAAATAAACATATTTCTTTAAAGTGTCAACATAACCAAGAAATCTGATCTTCTAGACAATATTCCAGGCTTGATGCATTTTTATTGCTCTCCAGTAATGAAGTTTTAACTCTTGATATATTCTTCCTATTTAACTGCCATTTCAACAAAACTAAAATGATCAATTTCCAAAGTTGGTTCAGGCACAGCCATGACATTCTGCAAAAGAATGTGCCCAGGTGTTTCTGAAAGCACCTGCCATTATGCTTCAACAGGGGAGAGAAGCTGGGAGAATAAAGAACATATTTAAATGCATAACAGAATTGAGGCTATAAATTCATTTCGCACTAGTTGCACATGTAAATAAAGCGCACCATGTAACTTTTTTTCTGTATTTGCAGTTTGCAAACTAAGTACTAGTATTATGTAAAGCTCCCATGTGGTGTAAAAGCCATTGCTCTATTAACTTCAGTGAGTCGCCCTTATATACACTCTAGATTTAATGATGATAACTTCTATTCAAAGTTATGACTACAGAAAGAGATTTGAATGAACAACTTCTATCACATTTATACTTGTCATTTGGGATTAGCTAATCCCAGATCAACTCTGTACATAATATATAATTGCATATCAACAGTATCACCCTGAAAATGTGTCTCACTTCTTCCAGCAGTTTCCCAAGTTAAGCATTTTTGTCCTGCTAATGAACCTTTTGTTACAGTGAATATGATTCAGCCAGGAATTTAATGCATGTAAATGTAATGACATAAGAACATTACATAACCACTCTCCTACAGGCGTTTATACAGTGCAGAACGTAAGGAAGCCAGACTATAAATGATGCATATACCTGCAAGAGAAAAGTAGCATTTTTTAATTTAGTGAATTGCTATAAATTACAATTTGTCATGAAATTGTTTCAAATGCTTCAAAATGCTTGGAGAACACGTTCAGTCAATATGCTGCTGAATTGTTAAATATAAAAGAAAAGGACAGCTAAAAGATTAGAAGGTACTTCCTACTTTCTAAGAAATTTGAAGAGAAAAGCTGTAATAAGAATCTAGGAAAAAAACCCAAATACATCCACCCCATCCTACGTTAGAAAATGTTCTTGCTACTTTTTTCCTCTGATTTTGGAATCAAATACGCCTGAAACAAGAATTTGAAGATTCAGGACCAGATTCTTAAGCTGAGTGCTCACATCAGAATACTTCATTTTACATCAGCTGGCTCACTGGACTTACACCTAGCAAATATCAACTCCCACTATGAAGGAAACAAGCAAGTCTGGCAACTTTTCCAACGCTATGTTTCGTCTCTGTGTACCTGCTTAAAATATAAGAAACTCAGTCTTTATAGAATAAGATCTGCATTAAATTCTTCCATCTTTGTCCTCTTCCATCCCTTCCCTTCAGCTGCACAGACAGCTTTAAAAGAGCAAGAAAAGGTAACATGTACCCAACATTCAGCTGCAGTAACAGCTTGGGAATTACAACCATGTCCCTAAAACAGATAGCCTAGTTGTTTACATTTACAGAACTGAAAAGAACGACTGTTCATTTTGCATAATTCCTGCATTTACCTGAAACAACACTGTAATTTCAAGTATAGTTCCTAAAACATTTTGTGCTATGATTATTTATGTTATCCTGAGTAAGAAATACTCCTCTTGTCGTATGTATAAATAAATTAGCGTATAAGCAGACATTAAAGTGTCTCTATTTTGCATACAACCGCCTCTCTATTTCCCCCTATCGACTCAGTGTTTGACAGAAGGAATTTCACCTCTGCCCACTCATTCTCATTCTGGTACTGGTGAACTCAAGGCAAAGAACTCACAACTTCTTACTGAAATGAAATTATACTACAGAAATTCCTTCTGAATTATGGAGATCTTCTAACTTGTTGCAGAAATATACAAACCAGATATTTTTGAGTATTGTAAAAATCCAATATTAAAGATGCTTAATTTTTTATTTTTATTATTTTTTTATTATTATTTAGCTAGAATCAAAGCCCATCATTTTAAAACAATCTTTCAATATGATAAGCCAAAATGCTGGAAATAAGGTCTGTACAAAAACTCCAGCTGTATCACAAATAAAACCGTGGCAATGTAACATTTAAGACCCTTAGTCATACAGCTCAGAGTGAAGGCTCAGTAATGTTGTGAAAAAGGTGCTATACTACAAGTAATTTTTTTTCCTCCAAAAATATTTAAATAAAGAAGCAAATAACGTCACAGAAGTTCTATTTGGAATACAGAAGCAGATAACACAAACTAATTTGTCATATGAACTGATAATGTTTGCACAGCATTTAAAAAGGAAGCAAAGGATACAAGTTGCCAAACTCTTGGGATCCATGTATAAATTGGACTTTTTATCATGCATATTTCATTGCCATGTAACTCTTCCTTCCCAGCTGATACATTATAATATACTGCTAAAAAGTGCAGTATAGATTTTTCAGATCCACAGCACTACATATGCCAATTTTAGAAGTGTTTTTATGCAGGTACCCACCTGCATATTTCAGAAGCTGAACAGAGGTCCCCACATTTGCACATCTTGGGCACTAGGAATGATCCCTGCAAGCCAATTTCACACAACAGATCAACGAGTTTCTTCCAGAGTAACTTCTTTCAAATTACACAGAAGTAACGTAGCATTTCACCAGCCCCAAGGGGAGATTCGAACTTGGGCTGCAGGTATTTACAGGCCTTAGACGTAATGAATACCATATCAAAACAAGTTCACTCCATGCTGTGAGGTTGTATAGTTCTGATCCTGATAAAATATATAACGTCTGGTATAAGTAATTATTTTGTTGATTTTATACTTCATCCCATTTTGCTTGTATATACAGTGTTAAAAGCTAATATATTATTCAGTAGCTATAAAGGGCCTTTTCTAGTCTTTTCAGTGGTGTTATTGTCTTTCACATCCTGTCAGAGCATTAAGATGTCATATAACTTTGCAACAATTTACTGCACAAACCAATGTGCACTTCGCTAATATTATACGGATGACTAAGTATGCTGGCATTACTTTACTAAAATACATGCTTTAACAGTCTGCCCAAAGCGTGGGCTAAAACACCAACTGCAACTATGGTAGGAACAAAAGAAAGGAAGCACACTGCTTTTGAAAAATGATTGCTTAGTCCAGTCTCTTCAGTCACACGTAAAAATCAGTCTCTCAAATCTCAAGATTGAAGTACACAAAACAGCATGCCTGCATCTGTGTATAGTGATCTGGTTTCTTCTTCATAGTGCTGCACAGCCAGACCAGACAAAGCTACAGGCTCTCTCTCCCTAAATGCAAGCACTTGAACCGTTGCAAAACACATTTTAAACATTAGCATCACTGGGATAACTCCCAGCTATTTCCTGGTTGCAATGGACCACTTCTATATTTGCATATAGGGTTGCAAAATTCCAAGTTTGGGTTTGGTTTTTTTTTTGAAAGTAAGAAACTATCAGTACCCTGTTCACAATAAAAAAACAAACAAACAAAAAGAAACAATAACAGATTTTGAACTTCCACATGTACTGTCTAGCCCAAAGGAACCATTTAAAAAAAATTAAAATCACTTTTTACAGACTGTTTGTGACATTCTTTTAAATAGGGAGACAAAACCATGATGCAACAGCACGGGCTGAGGGGCTGTGACTGGCAATCCTTGATGCTTCTCCAATAAAAATAACAAACAATAACACCACAATGATAGGCCTCCCTTTAAGAAAATGCCAAGAATATTTTCTGTCTTATAGAATGTTTGCATCAATCATGTACCTGTAGCTTTTACAGTGAGCTGGACTATTACAAGATTGATGATAAGCTCAAATACAATACTTGACCTAAATACATTATGTAGCAGTGGATGCCTGTTAAGTAGGTCAGCACGGGCTCTTAAAAGTTATGCAAAACTTATTGCTGCCACACAGCCAGCATGTCACTAGTTGAGAAGTATGAGAATCAATTTTATAGGCTGAAGGAAATCTCTTCTCATCATATGAAAATCTGTTTCACCATACTTAAACTGTCTTAAATACTAGAATATGCTGCTTGTCATATGTCTTTAGGCATCCAAATGAAATAAAAGTGAGGTGGGCAACCGATGAAAAGCCTAACAATCCCGAGGAAGATCCTGACGTTCAAATACATGGAAAAATTTCTCTTTGAAAATAATTGTTCAAATAAATATTTTCCATTCTTGCAGTCAAACAAATTATGATTTATGGGATGCTTCAGACAAGCCTGTCAAGCTAAGGAAGTCTGTATTTAGTAGTGATTAATCAGAGATAGCTATATTACCCTGTCTTGATCTTGGAAGCTCTTAAGCAGCACAGCGTAGAGAGGGCAACTGTACAGAGACGTACCTGTTGCAGTACCCATGTGTGAGGCAGTATAACCACACAGCGTGACAGAGGGAGTATCGTACTTGTTACAATGAACTGGAAACCGCTTACCCATCCCTTTCTAAACATGCCTGTGCACTAAGGAGCCGAGACTGAACGTGCCTTGCACAATGAGGGATGTCTCCTGACAGAGGAAGGATACATTGCTGTGGGAGGTTTTAATCTCACATCATGAACAAAAGTATCCTTTTGGCATTTTTTGACTTAAAAGCCACTAAGGTCCCCTCTGCACTAAGCTATCAGCCACCTGTATGTTCATGCATGACTGAGCCTCTAGAGGAGGCAAAGTCCAGCCAGATTCTTGAAGCTCATGTTATCTAACTCCAAACTTTTATAGTTTCTAGACTGAGCTGAATTCATAGCTTTCATCCACTGGGTATCCTCCCAATATCCATCTATGATGGTAAAACAGAGACCAAGTCACTAGTGCCTCAAAAGAGACTATCCTGGGCCTGCCTTTCAGCGTTGTATAATGAAAGCCTAGGAAACCAGGCTTTTCAGACTCTGTTTCTGTCTCTGATCAGTTTCAAAGGGTTGCCATGATACTCACCACATCACACTTTCATATACACCTATCCTCATGTGCAAGCAGGCACAGCCATGAAGTTGTGGTCACATTGCTGAGTGCTATGTACAACCTTCTTCCTAAAAAGGAGCCTCTTCTAGACAAGCACACAGTAGTGAGTGAGGACTTACACACCAGATCTTTACATTTCCTCTAACTGCACTAAGCAACTTACTGACAGATGTCAATACAAAAATAGGCTATTTACCAGTAACAAGGATTAAAAAAAAAAAAAAAAAAAGTTCAGGGATAAAAGTGACTTTTTTTTTCAGAATAGAGAGCAAACAGGCTGTAGAAGTCCATCTTGAAAAAGCAAATCTCATTAACACTTTCCACCAGCCTCTCAGTAACATGGTTCATGTATGCAAGTTGCATATTTTAGTTAGCATTTAACTCAGAAGCTTTTCCTTTGAGACAAGTGATTATTTTCTTTTTCTGTCTGACCTAGTGAATACTGCAATGCTCCACTATACTGTATTTGTGCCCTGCAGGCAGTAATGTCCCACCAACTTTCCACCGAATGCTCGTAACACAACAAAATAAGAAAAAAAATGAGTATTATTTTGCATATTGAAAACAAATACAAGCTATTGTATTTCTTCTTTTATTGTTTTGTTATTTCATCATTATTCACCACTGTTCTTTCCTTCATTTGCAGAGTTTGGGTTTTAATGTAATGGCCATTCAATAAAAATGTTGCTTTTAAGGGTTTGCATATCATCCCATTTTCTCTTCAACCCTTCAGCAACCATATGGCAAGCAATCAGGTCTGCAATCACTAGGTCCATATTATGTAGAGCATGATTTCAGCATTATGCTATTACCCATCTGTTTCTGTAGAAAAAGACATGAACCCTTGTATAAGAGGTCAGTGGTTTCATTGCACACCGTATTCCAGAAATCTATCTCTGTTCACTTGAGATCACTTTTGTGATTTACTGTAGTCTTTTAGGCCAGGGTTTTGGTTTTTTTTTTCTTTTCTTTTTCTTTCTTTAATTTTTTTTCTTAAACACAGACAATCAGCAGAATTTCTCTGTCTGTTGTATAAAATTATTTGTAACTGTCATTCGGTGCACTCATGCTCTATTAGTTAAAGATGTTCTCCTGAGATCTTCTTAAAAAAGAGACACAAAACGAGACAGGAAGGCTCACCTATTTTCATTTGTTTAACAGATTACTCCAGGAATAATGAGGTTCGCTATTCAGCATTAATTCGGTTATGAACTAGTAAAATTTGTCTCTTTTGCTTTGTTTCTTTGGTTTCAGCAATCCAAAATATGCAAATAGGTATTTGACTTTTTGTAGAAGAGGAATGCACTACAAAAGTACAGACATAATGGTAATGTCAGTTTTTAATTTGACCTAGTACTTGAATTCTGCCCACAAAAAAAAGACAAGTCAATAAACTTGAGCTGCAGCTTATCAAGCTTATAAAATGATAAAGGGGGGTGGAGGGGGTGGAGAAAAGAAAAAAAAAAAAAGTTAAATAGTAAGGAATTTAACTGCAGGCCTCTCTGCTAACCATAGCATGTAACCAGACAGTTATAGCTGCCTACCATCCTATCACCATAAAGCCTCTGCCACGATAAAGAAGTACAAAAACATCTCCAAAATAAAATTCAACATCCCTTAAGTGTTATACTATTCAGTGCTCATACAATATATTTAACTGGATAGCTATGCTTCACTAGAGTAACACAATGGAATTCTCTTTAACAACTCCTTTTAAATAAACCACAAGCTTAATCTAAAATAAATAAATAAAAAAAATCCTACATAGAGACCATTCAACAACACAGAACTAGCCTTTATGTAATTTTGTAACAGCAGCTTTGTCAGGCACTTCTCAGGCTCAGAGGACTCCTAGCAAAAAAAAAAAAAAAAATAAAAATCAAATAATCGGAAAACATACAGCGAATACACACACAGAGAGGTATGATGGAGAAATATGAAATCGTGTGAGAAAATGGTGAGGTAGCCTGATACAGAGACATAGCATTACATCATGACTTGTCTCAACAGAAACTGCAAGCCCTACAGTAAAGAACAGTCACATCATGTCAGATGCATGACTACATGGTGACATAAAGATGAATAGGAGGAACAGGAAAAGAAATGGAGCAAATCCATGCTACCTTACAGGATTTTTAACAGAAGTTCTAGAAAATAAGGTGGAAACCCTTGCTAGATCCTAGGGAAACAAGGGAGCCTGGAGGAATGGGAATGAGGCAGCCAAATTCTGGAAAACGCTGCTGCTACTGGTGCCTAGACAGAAGACGATATCAGAGGCTGCATGTGGGAAGAAGAGCTCAAAGTCAGAGGGCAGACACACTGTTAGAAGGGTGCTAAATACCTGGAAAAGCTCAAGACAGGAGAGGGTAGGAATAGACGTGATTTGTGAGATGTTCTAGTTAGCTATACACTTCTCAGAAGTCAATAATTTTGTTGAAGGAAGCTGAAACAAAGAGAAGTTAACTTGGTAAAGTTGGACATAAAAGGATAGAGAAAAGCCATAGAAGCTTCTAAAACATCTACAGTTCGTTATAGATGGCAGAAGGGGACAAGAAGTTTAATTTCTAAATTTCCTTTGCAGAAGCGAGGCCTTGAAGGTAAAAATCAAGTTGCACAGTGAAAGGAAACCTTGCACCTTCACCAGAGCCTCTAGTCAATGCTGGAGTACAGTAAGTGACCCAGATACGTATGGTGGCTTCCACACACTAATACAGTTTTTTTAAAAAATAGATATGCATTACAGATCTTGGACAACATTCAACAAAGCTTGTTTAACTCATGAAGCAATCTGAATGTGGAAGCAGTATGGAAGTTTGATCCACTAATGGGAGAATTAAGCTTTTGTAATGTATGCTTAAGTATCAAATGCTAAGTGTCATTTCAATAATAAAATCATTAAAGAAATGATACATGGATATATTAGGCCGATTAGGTAGACACAGTCGGACAGATTAGATGGGACGACCACAAAGAATAAAGTAAATATGAAATGGAGCAAAGTAAAGGGCAGAAAATTGAATTTAGAGGAATATTATAGATATATGATCTTGGCAAATAACTGGAGTGATTCCCCTGAAGAAAGAAATATCAAGGTGGTCAAATAAAAATTGGTAACTCCTTTTTTCCATTTTACTTTAATCTTTGACTATATATGGTGTAAACACCACAAAAATTAGGGAAAACGAAGTGTTCAGAATGTAACTGTGGAAATTACAGGCTGACAACCATCAATTACAGAATAAATGCTATTCAAAAGCAGATGTAATAATAGCTGGCAAGACACATTAATACAGTTTGACCTACAGTTTTATTTACTTCTTTTAGGCAACCTGAATGTCATGGTGCTTACATAAACAATGCTTAATGCTTTGAACTTCAGGAAAACACAGCAAGAGTTAATTAAAATGATACAATCAAGGCATATCTTTTTCAATATGATAAACAGAACAATAAAGAGATACTAAGTGTTTATTATAGATTCTAATAATTTACACAAAAAGTATACGGTGAAAGACTAATCTTCAATTTTAAAGATAACTTTCTGAGCTGAAAAATCTCCATGCTTTGATGTTTGTTAGCTGCTGAAATTCACGCATTTGGGAGCAGAGACTTTAGCAAACAAACCCTTAATACACATGGATAAAAAGCTATTTTCAATAACATCAATGTTTAACACAAACTGCTAAAAGCAAGAAATTTCAAAGTTAAGGCTGACAACTCCATCTTTAGCTGAGAATACAGTTAAAAAAGCCACAGCATCTTATGCCAGCAAGGTTGTAAGATTGCATTTTGAATATCCTAGCTTTTGTTTCATTTTCCATTCTCTGTTTCTTTCCATTAATGTGTAGACTTGGAAGGTTTTGTTCTATTTTAGTTTGTTGTTACGATGGGATCGCCTTTGGTTCTTTAATCAGCAAAGTGCCATCAACACTAACAGAAAATAATCACATTATGAAACCTTATACAGTAACAGTCATCCACCCACCTTTCCAGCAGTATCTACAGCCATTGCCTCAAGCCGCCCCCCCATTAGCTAGGTCATAAAATAAACCCCACTCCAAAGGTATTAAGACTCTTAGACTCTCCTTAACCTTCCTACAGGCATTAGTGCCTCTCTCTTTCCTTTCTACAAAGATTATATAGTCCCAAGGGAGACCAAACTTAGTTCATCAGCACCTCAGAGGAATTCGATTTACCACCAGTGCAGACACCTCACAAGCCCTGCACACAGCACACCTACCAACGCCTACTGAAAACGCAGACACGGCTTCTTCCAGATTTGTGGGTGGACCTTGCACCTCCACAGCTGCCTGCCTCCCCCCAGCAAGCAAGGGAGGGCTTAGGAGGCACGCAGCACTGCAGGGAGGTGGTGTGCAAGAGCTAATGATGCACAGGATTTTCTCGTTAGGATAATTGAAAGAGGTAAGATAGAAGGGAGAGGCAGCTGCAGATCTGGCCCACGTAATGTTTTAGTCCATAGAGTCAGGAAACTCAAGTACCTTCAGAAAAGCCTACCTGTTGTAAGGAGGGAAATAAAACAAGAGTTCTCTAGGAAATGTCCTCTTGTAAGGAGCCAGGTTTATGTCCAGCTATAAGGTTTACGCTTAATGAAAGCTAAATCCAACATCTGCTTATCAACAAAGGTGGCCAAGCACGGGCAATTATCTTCTAAGTAAAAAAAAAATTACTTTGGGGAAAGTTTGAACTTCTTGGTTTGCACAGGAGTACATTTTTAGTTGTGCTTTTTTTTTTTTTTTTTCCTTAGGAGAGGAGATACTATCTTTGAATGAATTCATCGGGGTGGGGAGAGTGGGGGAAGCTGTCTTCATCAACTAAGACATATTGGATCTACAACCTCCTGTCCCCCAGTTGCCCTTTTCCTTCACTGTCACACTTGTCTAACATGAAAGAAGAGAGAGGGCAGGGCAGGGGGTGGGGAAGATAAGAAAATAATAAAACCAGGCATTTGTTTTCATTTGATTTTTTAAAGATATCAAATGGGTTAGAATCTAAAATACTTATTAAACTGAATTTCTAAAAATAGTGAAGAACTGTTTAAAATGCAAAAATATTACTTGCAAAAAAACTGGTTTCCGGTGAGCTGGTTACTCTACCTTTGATGTTTTCTTACAAACTCCTTTTCCTAAACTTGTGCAACATTGCCCTGTCCTATGTGCCAGATGAAGCCCTGGCTGCACACAGCTGCCCTTTCACAGGTCTGCCTTCCACACTGAGCAGCAGCCACGTTGCAGCTCTTTAGTCTCACAATTGGGATAGCTTTTAATGCCCTGTTTTCCAAAAATTGCTGTTTTTTAATACTACAACTAATAATAATAATAATATTAATAATAGTAATATTAATAATAGTAATAATAATATAATAAAATAATAATAATCTAGATGTTCATGTAAGAAGTGAGATTTTAGCCTTCACAGTTCCAGAGAAGGATTTGGAAATGTGATCTCTACACAGTCTTCAGGTCTGGCCAACAGAAAGGAAAGCAGAACCCTAATTTAGTTTTATTTAATGTTCACAGCTTTAGCCCATGAGATTCACATGAGTTCCTACAAGTTTTAGTTCATGGAATTTGGAGTCATCACTCTGCTTCCCAAAAAAAGCACATATCCTGTAAGTACTCACTTAAAGCAGCCTTGGTGAGCAAATCAGAAAGCCATTCATATTGATTTACCATTTGATATTTTTAATTCCATTACTGTAGACATACGTAAGTGCATGCATTCAGCTGCCTAAACGAACTCAAACTATGGTAATGCATTTGCACAGGTATTTCTTCCCAGTTGTCTCTGGACTTTGGACAGACCTTAAGAAACACTATTTTTTGATATCATCTCTAACTGCAGCTGAGCCTCAATTAGCGAGGAGACCACTGAGCCTGTTTCTCAAAGCAATTCAAGACAAAGTGAATGAGGAAAAACAGAACCCAAGCCAGCAAATACTTTATGGGGGGTTTGGGGGGTTAGGTAAATTGTCACACTGCAGTAAATCAGTTGAGAATAATTTTTGCTGTTTTGCTGGTTATCTTGGGAGGAGTTCCTTTGTGGCTTTGATTCTGCCCAGCCACATACGATATTCTTCTGCCCAGCTATAAGATTCTGGTATGATTCTGCCTAGATCATACTGAAATCAGCAAATTCTGAAGGATCATGTACCATGTATTCATATATACTGGTATAGATAAAATTTATTCTAACTTTACCAAACTAAACTAAACTTGCCAACAGAGTTCTAGAAGTAGTGGGAAACAGCCCCTCTTAAGGAGACAAAACATTGCTGGTGGGCTGCTTGGTCTCATTGATTTCAGAAATCAGTGGAAGATTCTCCTTTGTGTATCATCTCAAATGCTGTGGGTGCCATCTCTGGTATATGTAAATCAAAATCCACCCGTTACCATCTTTCATAGCAAGCTCCAGATCACCAGTTTCTGCTATAATGCACTGTTACTGTTTTTAAGGCAGAAGTAACCACACTAAATAATAACAGCTTTGTATCAATTGCATGCATCCGAAAATAACACTGAAGGACTACAGCTTATTTATTTATTTATTCTTAAAAGGGGCAATATCTCATTGCCCACCTCTAAACCTGACCCTCCTAAATTGCATTCTGGTGAGGACTGACCAAATGACTACAAATTCTAGTTGCACAAACCAGCATCATTGCAGCTAGCATGGACACAAAATAAAGCCTGATGTTTACATATGGCACACTCAAAACCAGTTTAGCCAGTTCTTCAGATGTATATTCAAGAACATAGAATAGTGGCAGGTGAGTTGACACCTGAAGACTAAAACAATTATCTGCTGGCTAATTTGGATCACTACACTTGTGTTAGCACTGGAAATAGTTTTAATCAACTGTTATAATACGGTACCAACTTGTGGAGAATTTAAAGAAGAAATAAAATTCCAAGACATGAAAAATTACTAGATTACAGAGCAATCTTCAGTGTTTTAATTGAGCATTTTTCTCAGAATATGGGGGGAATGATTCATACAGTTCCCCACCTCCACAAGCAATTTTTGCCAACCCATCTGCCACCCCAAATGTTTCGACCAAAGCAACCCCATCAGTGGACTTCTGCTCCCTCTGCTGGATCTGCAAAATCAGGTATTAATAGACCCAGATCTGTTTCCCTTAGGAGGCAAGTGCACAACTTCATTGGTTCCACCAGCAGAAAGATTGTGCCCTAGCACTGGCTGCAAAATGGTGTTGACATCACTGCTAAGACTGACTTGCAGATAAGTAGCAAAGAAACAGCTGTAATACTTTTAAACAAACAAAACCCCCTAAAAGCATGGGGGAACACTGATTAAAAATAAGAGTGACAAAAGTAAAATATTATAAAAATTTTAATTCTCTCTCAAAAGGGGTGTAATCAAAAGGAAATAACAACTCCCATTTAAGCTTTCTGTGTTTCTTTCTAGCTTTACCAGTTGTTTCCTCCCAACGCATGAACATGCTGCAATGCAACATGATGGCTCATTGCCACGTGTGATGGGAGAAAAAAATACCATCCTTGCAACGGACAATAAAGTCTTGCTTCTGCATTCCGAGTCAGAAACAAATAAATACTGAATTCCATTAAAACCTCTGCTTATGTGAACTCTCCTGTAGTCTTCACTATAGATGCTTTTAGTGTCTGACTACTTAGAAATCACAAGAGTGTTGAACTGTTTAGCGACTCTGATCCTCCCATCAGTAAACTGATCCGGTGATAAAATGTAAAGGGCTTGTGCTATTTGCATTTTTACTCAGTTTAGTCACAGATCACAAAATAAATTAGTAAATTGAGATACAAGGCTTCCAAACCAAACCTTCTAAATAATCATCTATGCTTAAATACACAAATCCCTTAAAATGTATTAATTTCTTTGTCAACTAAAACAGTTATAAAAATTCCATTCCCCAAATGGTTCCACATAAAGAATGCTTTAAAGAAATCATACAAATGAAAGTGCACCATTTCTTCCTAATATACTCCAGAGAATTAAAAACATCCAATGAACTGAAATGCTAAAATCACCCATAGTATTACTTCAGAGCTGTCAAACACGGTTCTTCCAGTTTCATGAAAGAGAATTGAGAGCTGCTTTCTTGTTGAAAAGATCAGAAATTCTGACATGGTACAGGTGCCTGTATCACAAAACCGACCGCCACAAATGCCAGTAATTAGCATCATTACTGGCAGCGTCTGAAAAGCAGCCAAATTCATGGAGACTGAACAAATCTCCCACTGCTCAGCTTGATCCTTCCAGGTCAGGGCTAAAGCACATTCGTGGACCTCACTGGGGAATCTGTAGTTCTCCTGTTACACCATTTATCATGCTTCTGTGGCTAGCCACTTACACAAACAGCTCTGAAAAATCATAACTCCATGAAAATGTGGGGAATTGGCACATTAAATATGAGGTCTCTGTTTAACATAAATTATTTTGTTACATATGTCCCAGATAACTATTTTAGCACAAAACTACCACGGTGGTGTCAGAGCTACGTCCCTCAGATGCTTAAGTTCTTATTGATGTAGCCCTGAATTGCCTCTTTCAGTGTAATATTAGGTATATACAGTCAAACCTTTTTTTGATAAACACAGAGGTAAA
Organism: Microhierax caerulescens; assembly: GCA_035590215.1. Lineage (NCBI taxonomy): Eukaryota > Metazoa > Chordata > Aves > Falconiformes > Falconidae > Microhierax > Microhierax caerulescens. Next base: position 3,307,305 of record JAVJGJ010000032.1, on the reverse strand, counting down.
TCAACACACATTTCAGGCATGTTTCTGTGAGGTCTTGGTTGGAATTTTCAACGCTAGGACAAATGTTGCAGTTTCCCTTGACCTATATTAAAAATATTTAAGTGTTTAAAATATTATTCCTCACATTCATATGCTAATGACTATAAACAGTGCTCCAGTCAACACATTACAAAAGCCTAAGCAGATTTCACTATGACTTTTAGTAAATTAGGTAGAACATTTAGTAAACGGATGTGCTGAGGGCATTGTAAAGTTGCCACTCAGCTATGCAATAATAAAGGGAATACACAATTCTAAAAAAAAGTGACAAATGTGCCATGGGAGTTTAAAAAAACAAAACAAAACCCAAAGCAAAGCAAAATGCCCCAAAACCAAACAAAAAAATAATCACAGAAACTACGTATTCCGCTGGGTATAGAACAACTTTGGTGACGATATGTTTTCTTCATGGATCACAGAAATATTAAGGATTTAAAAGTGTGTGGTTTCAGTTTGCAATGCTTTGTTTCTGAATGTGTGACTTGTTCATTGTCATTGCTGAAGGGGTGCAGGCACACATTTCATTCATCACTGCACATTCCTTCCTGATGCTAATCTCATCTCTCCACTCTGATATTTTCCAACAACAGTGGTCATCTAAATATTGTTAATCCTTTTAGCAAGCACTAATAATTATGCATTAGCACAAATAACATTAAAGCTTTTTTCAAATAATTACATATATAATGGATGTGTCTTTAAAAAGTTGTTTACAGCTAATTAACCAATGAATAATTGGTTTCTCTTCCTGAAACAGGAGAAAGCTTATCTTGGAGTCACAGTTAAAAAGGCTTTCTCTCTCCCTTTTTTAAAACAGTTTTACAGATGTTGTTAGCAATTAAAACTGTTAAAACACTATTAAACCAAAATTTCTTTATTAAAGTGATTACTCAACCCAGTTGAATTGTTTTTTAAAGTACTGGATCATTTCAAATAATTTCCAATTTGGATGATCAGTGAATGGTCTGCACATACCAAGACCCTATTCTAAACAGTTCAGATCCTTTACTACCACAACACAGGCTGCTTGTTGCTATATGACTAGTTTAATTGTGGGCTGTAATAAAGGTCATAATTAATATCCCAACACAGACACTAACAAACAATTTTAAATTGCCAGCATAATCAAATGATGCAAACATCTATGAGCTACAAAAGTTCATTGCCGCAACTGACAATTTCTTAATTGTATTCAGTCATTCATGGAAATTTTATTAACATCGAACTGATGTATCCTGCCCTTACTCTGTCACAACACCAGGGATCTAATTTCATTATTTTCCACAAGATTTGCTTGACTACTGCCATGATTCTAATATTGCTTTAGTCCAGATGTTTATGCTATTTAAATTAGGAAGAAAAGGCTTTTGGGTAAACACAATTAAAGAAGTTTTTTTTTCCTTTTTTTCCTTTTTTTCTTTCCAAATTTAGTTTAACAATCTTCTTTTAATTAATGAATATAGCTGCAAAGTAGATGGGTTTTCCCCCCTCATTTTTTATGCTCATTCCCCACTGTGTGCAACATACATCGAGTGTATGGCTCCAGCTATTTCTAAATATAACAACCTTTTAATTTTTCACTTACATTTGAGTGCTCATTAAAGTGAAAGATAGCAGTGCATGACAACTGCACTTTTCCTCCTTTTAGTCTTAAATCAACCCCCAATATATTTTGAGTATAACAGAAACAGCTTAAATCTTCCTCCCTCCTCCCATGGTATTATACACCTGAAGTGGATCTATGACTGAAAGATAACCCATACTTCTAATGTCTTAAGTGTTCAAAATTAATGTATAGCATCAACTCTCTGTGACAGCAGAGGAATCTGTACAGCTGGAACGCCGGTATCCAAAGGAGAATTCTACTTCTGCTTTTTGATACCACTTGAATATATTCCTTTTCTTGTCCTTTCATTCACATCAAATCTCTTTCCTAGGAAACAATGCTATGACATCTAAATTAGGATCCCTCTTCTTTTTTCTGTATTAAAGAAAGCTGTTTTCATATAAAAATATGAATTTTTGCATGAAAGAGCTAAAAAACCTAAGCACACATTATTACAACACATAGTACTATTTTAGTAAGGTCAAAGTGTGACTGAATAGGGAGTACACATTTTTTCACCAGAGCGTATACACTTGAATATTATTCCTAAGTGCAAAACTTGGTAACTTCAGTATGCACAACACTGTCTCTCAAAAATAAACTGTCTTGAGACAGTATTTTTAAAGGATCCAAACTAGATTTTCAAACCAGCATTTTGTCAACATTTGTAAAAAGACTGAATAATTCCTGTGATTTCAGCTGACTGAAGATTCACACCGCACTGTGCCAGACAGTCATCAGATGCACTGAAAACTTACTGCTGTAATTAGTAGGCAACTGCTTTTATAATTCACAACCATAATTATATTTATAAATAACCCCAGTATATGCTGTCCTTACGAAATGGTGTATTTATCCTGTGTGCAGAAAAGGTCATTAGCACCTTTTCACTCCACAAATTCCTTTCCTCCCCGGAACTGTGGCTGAAGGATGACACAACTTGATTGATCTGTGCTATTATTCTTTTTGTGTATCGTACATTTCTCCAAAGAATGTGACTCTCATTCCATCACCCACAAAATTTTAATGTGCAGGAGCACTTGGGATGCCAAAAGTTAGATCTGGTTGTTGTTGATGCTGCTTTGTTTTGCTAAATTGCAGGAAGATAGTTCTCCGAGCTCTCCAAGCCCCCTGGGAGCCATGCAGTGTGTGTAACAGTAAGGCTAGCTTCCCATGCTAATTCTATTCAACACTAACATTGTGCTTCTGGTTTTCACTATTATTCTTTTGTATGTGACTATGAATAAAATCTAGGCAGCAAGTTGTACTTACACATGCAGAGAACATAGTGAAAAACTTTTTTTTTTAAAAAAGTACATGTTCACATTAATGAAGTATAACATACCTACCAGAAAATAACCAAAACGTTTCATGTGCACAATTCATACGTATTTTTCTGTAAAATACTTCAAAACCCCAGTACTACACCTTTAAGTGTTGCTCTAGTTCTTCATGTGTGAATACGGAGATCTATGTTTGGCAATCTTTCCAAGTATACCATGTCAATTTTACAAAAACCAAAAATATTGTTGAAAAAATATTATCCCAAGAACATACGTAAAATTATAAATATTCAGCACATCAAGCTTTTGATATACTTTAGTGCACATGAACTGAGTAGCTGTCAAAATTACAACAGGCAACTCAAGTAATTATGCAGATTTATGCAAAACATTAACAAGAAGAATTAAATGCACAAATGAGGTGGCTACACTTGAATTGTTAAGATTATGAATAATTACCATGAATCTTTTTGCTCTTAATATAACTTGTTTTTGATAAACAAAGCCTTAATTATCAGAATACTTTTGAGAATTTTGGTGACCTTCATTAATCTTACAAAACAAGTCTCTTGTGTTCTGCATTGTAAAAGGCACATGCTTAGAATAAGTACACAAACCATGGGAAAAGCATATGTTAATGGCTACTACAAACCAGTGAATGATACCTCAGGTTTGAAGTACACCGCATTCTGCACACGTAGGTGAAACAATATTGAGTATTTGGAAGTACTCTAGGCTGAATAATATCTGACAAAGGATAGGAGAAGGCTGCTATATGAGAAATTATTTCATTTTGCAAAATAACAGGTTATTTTAAGAATAGAAGTGAAATATCAGCCTACTAATTTCTCATCTCTAAGATACAGTAGATGCAATAAATCATTTACAAAAGCAATAGAGAACCCAAAACATCCCCGCCTCCACCCCGCAACTCATATTAGTCATCTCCTCCAAGGCTCAGCTTTCTCTAGGTGAACACGGGTGCCAGACATCTGCATTTTACACGCTCACATCCAGCTGCCAGGCAGAGCACAGAGAGCAATTTTTACTCTGCTTTGCTGGTAATTTCAACACTGCCCTCTTCCTTTCAGAGGAACAGTGGGACCTCCTCGTGTCCCCTCAGTTAATTTCAGAATTAATTTGCACCGCTGTCATCAACAGTGTAACAATCCACTGATCAACAGTTGCAATTCTTCATAACATTGTCAAACTCCCAGCTGCCATGGTGGCAGCCGGCTTCACCCAGGCCCAGACACTCTGCCTTGGGACTAGTAGTAAAGAAGAACTTTGGAAGCATTAAGTCTTTAATGCCAGCCACGCTATTTCTTCCCTAGAGAGCAAGCTGTCAGATCAATGGCGGTTTTGTCATAAAATCTCTCCTAGGGACCTGAATTTGTTTTGACAAATGTCAAATAGCTTTGATGCATAAAAATTAACTTAAGGAGGTCATAATTAGACAAAATACAAACTTGCATATTGCTGTTACTTGCATCACTTTGTATCGTTGCATAACAGAAATAAACCAAACACTAGCCCTGTACAGCGTGAGCCTCTGCTTCAAATTAATACCGGTACGAAATTCCTGTTCTCCATGAGAATGCACGTGAGCTTCGCTGCACTTCCAGAAGGGCTTTGCCCGGCACGTCTCTATATAACACAGCCAAGTCTGGGGTCACCATCACCACCCTGTTCCTGACTCCCTCCCAGCTCCAGGGGTGAAGAAATCCCTCTCACAGGGAGACAGCACCCTGCATCCCCCCCCCACGCCACGACGCCACTCTAGCCATCAGAGACAGACTAGGAGGCTAAGTACACGCTGCGCAGCCTGTGCAGGAGGGAAGCACTGGCTCTTCTTCCCTCTGTGCCAGTACCTGCTACTGGGGTGGGCAGCGCAAATCACCAAGGCAATGAGTTATGAACTTTCCCATGAGCTCAATGCTCTCCTTGAGCAGGTGCCCAGGCACACGCATGTGGTTTGGTGTATTGCTCCCTGCCAGTTCCAGGCAGCGCTGCAACTCCTTGTCCTGTTAAAAATTCAGCCAGGAAATATTTGGAACAGGACTGTTACAGTATAACTGCATTCACCTTCTTGGAGAGCAGTTGGAAGGATAGATTTTCAGCTAAATAAAGCATCACAAATTCATATTTCATAAAGATATCAAGCTAACAGGCACGCTGGCAGGGGCATGCTGCCTGTTCACAGAGCAGACGTAATGTGAGCCGGCAGTGGGTGTGCTTCCCCATGGTTCCTCATCCTTGGAGGGGTCACTCATAGCTGTAAGGGTAGATCAGTTTTCTTATCTGTTCAACCCTTGGTTTCTTTTTAGAAAAAAACATTGATTAGAATATCAACTACAAGGATATTTTTCACCCGACAAAACTAATATTCAACAAGTGGGTATTGCGCCAAGGCCTCCACATTATTCCACACCAGCCAACAGCCACTGGACACTTGGAACTCACAAACATCACTTCTGCATATACAACAAGACTGTGGGTGCATGTTTTGCTGATCTGGACTCCCAAGAGGTCTTTGACAGTTTCTAGAGAACACAGCTAACATTTCACTACTTTTACCAAACAGGACACACAGTTACCATAGTAAGAAACAGTGTAATTAATTCCAGTTGAACTGCATAAATAAATAAGCAATAAGACTTTTGCTGTGTGTTTTGTTTCTGTTCTGAGCTGCTTGTGAGGTTGAAAACTTCAGTAATTCAGAATCATATTAATCAACACTAACCTTCCTCAGCAGAGGAAAATCCTGATGTCCAGTGATGTCAACAGTAAACTTCAGTTGATACCAGCAGGGTCACAACTTTACCAACCTGCCTATGCCGCTGCCTTAAATATATATACTAACAGAATCCCAGCTTGTGAGAGGAAGATGAGAACGACAGGCAGAGATCAAACCCAGATGAAAATTATAAAATGGGCAGTTTTAGTGTACTATAAGAACCTTCTATTTTATAAAAGAAAAAAAAAAAAAACCAACCGGTAGTTAAAAATCCATGCCCTAACACGATCATAGGAATCAAAGAACCTCTGTTTCCATGTTGTCAAGTTATTTCTCAAGAACTGCTCAAAGCAAACATGCACTGCCAGCCTCAGACCTTATATGCAAGCATCCTATATAACCCCACTTTTTATAGTAATAATAATAATAATAATAAATTAAAAAAAAAAAAAGGAAAAAGGAGTCTTCCCATGAAAATTCTGACAGAACCTTAATGGTAGCAGTACTAATGGGAGCTAGTTTAATAATAATATTCTTACTGCTACTTGTGCCTATTTTCTTTAGATACTCTACTAGCAGCAGTCATTTCCTAGATAATGAGCCTGTTTTGGAGAAGGGCTAATTTAGAAAATCAGAATGAGGTTACCACCAGCAGACATTGTTTTCTTAATAAATGATCATTTTACGGTGAATAGATGTGCAGTTATACCCTGTCAAGATGTTCTTGCTTTACATGAAACTTCCCAGTATTCAAAAGGTTATAGTGTAACATTGCTCCTTAAACAGACAGTGTTGACACAATTTTTATTAGTTCCTTATGTAAAAGTATGAGAAGTAATCAAGTTTACTAAGGAGACAACACTTGCAAGAAATTGTTACGTAGCTACTGCACCTTTTTTCCCAATGGAGTTTGTGTAGAGTGGCCACAAAATACCATACAGCATTTTAAGGGAACAAAAAATCATGTAGGTCATGACCATACAACAACGATCAATTTGCTAATCTGAAGTTGACTTGTCGAGTTTTTTGATCTACACAAGAATAGAATTTGCAGTCTGATTTGTCCTGGATTCATCAGGTTGGACTACAGCAGCCTTGCAGTAGTGACTATACACTATATTAAACCTGACTCAAGCTGTCGAGCCAGATGTTGATGGAGAACGTCTGTATTTACGCAAGTCAAATTCACAGTGCCACTTGTGCTTGAATACAGACCATTGGCTACTATGGAAGATTCCTGAAATAGTGCAAGTGTAAGGTCAGGCACAGCCACCACCAGGAGAAGAAAGGGAGAAATGATTTCCTAAGATTTGTTGGGATAGCTTCCACAGAGATAATCAGCAATATGATCTGCACACTGTGCGGATTTCAAACCAAATTTCAAAACCAGCAAGTTTAGCATAAGCTAGAGTGATCCAGAACTGCAGTAACAGCTGTGATGCTGATCAAGCTCCATAACAAGCTATGCAAATCATTTGCTGTTGGCACCTGGCTCTATCATTAAGAACAAAAACCCACAGCGAACAAGAAAAAAGAAATAATGACAGATTCTCACTGGGGGGAGTGTGTGTGGGGGGGAAGACAACCATTTGACTCATTCTCATCTCTTATGATTTTCTAGACAACTTAATCTTCCTCAAACTCAGCCTTTTCCTGAACAATGGACTTTTACCCCAGAAAGCTGGTAGATGTATGCTTTAGATAGACCTGGTCTACTTTAGACCTAATGAGTAAATGAACTAAAACCATGAAATGCCACCACATTTTTTATCAATATTGCCTTGAGCTTGGCCATTTTACCATTCAGTTAGTCCCAACAGCAAGTGTTAGCTAGCAAAGAGCTTTTGTCTCAGGGTAGGCATACCATAATCCAGACCGGTGTGTAACACTCAAATCCAATACATTTAACCTTATCTAGAGTCTAGTCAAAGACCATGCCCATGCCCAGAAGCCTGGTCAGACACTCACACCATGAGATTCAATGTGGCAATTAGCCCTCATCTCTACCTGAAGTTACTGAGTGGCTACAAGTATGCTATCTCAGGATCAAGCTGAAAAAACAGAGACTGCTATCAAAAGTCCAATATGAAGGTCAGGGTGAACTGAAAGAAGGGGGCACTTGTGCAACTGTGTCCTCAATCCAGTCAGGAGGTCCCCGCTACCAGACTCACTTCTGAGCACAGGATAGAATCATGAGTGCCAGAATGGGAGATAGCTGTGAAATTCCCACAAGCCTTCAGAATTGCACGTCTTTCCTTTCCACTTATCACCCGCAACAGCAGTGTCATTACACCAGTTGGCAGTAGGAATGTGTAGGAAGCATGCTTTTCCAGTGTGATTTCACAGACCCAGTTCCACAGAGACCTAGGTGTATGAGATGTGAGATGTTTTCACGTATGTTGATGGAAGGCAAAATATAAAACATAGATAATCAATTGTTTTCTGAAGATCCTGTACTCTTCAGAGACTTCACTTGTCTGGTGAAATGATCTCTAATTTGCTACTCTAAGTAATCATACTTGCCTTCTGCGGCTGTCAGTTGTGCATTAAAGGTTCTTCAAAACACCCTAAGAAGCCTGCCAGATATTGGAAGATGGAAAAAAAAGTGTCTCCCATCGTCAAGCCTTTCCTAAAATACAGATGTATTAAGTTCAGAGAAAACCAAAATGTCAAGAGCAACTTAACTTTCAAGTTCTTTTTAAAGCCCTTCATCAAATCCTAAAGCCACTAACAAGTGGACTAAACGCTCTCCCTTCCTTTGGCAGATATATAATTGAAGTTTGCTCTTAAAATAAGGTAATAATAAACAAACATTATTAGAGGAAATTCATTCCTGGAGAGCTTTTACAGCTGAACATTTATCAGTGTATGGAAGATGTTACATAAAGTGCTCTTTAATCAAAATCCTCTTGATCACCAGCCACAATTTTCCAACCCTCTGAGCACTTCTCTCCAGATCCCTCTGGTTACACCTTCAACTTCAGCCTTTTTGAGCATTAGTCTTTTGGTCTTGGTGCAAGTCAGAACAGTGATAGGGACTTCATATAGATTCATGCCAAGCTCTGCTCCCACTCCCGATATAAAAATACGTTAGATGAACTGAAAAAACTGATGTTCTTTGGGTCAAAATAGAATAGATCCACTGCTGTAAAGATATTGACAGAAAAAATATGCAGCTCTAGTTTGAAAACATTAACTGTTCTGTATAATACTTTAAGGACTTGTACACATTTATTTTTCCTTGACTGTTAATGGATTAATATATACACATGTGCCCATCACAGACCTTCCCGCTGTTACTGACAATAATACATAAACTAATTGCTGTTTGCTAATGCCTTTTACTTATTTAATCTAGTCATACATTTTGTTCCAGGGTAATACAAAAATCCCACTTCTGACATTAAAAAGAGATTAAAATATAAAGTGTTGGTTTTCCAAACCAGTGACAACAATGACTTAAATATCTAATCCCATTAATTACTAACAATGATCACAGTTTAGTACTGCTATTGCACTGAAGTGTCAAACAAACAGATATGAGGACTGTCTATCCTATGCATATGCATTCACACAATGTACGTGTCTGTTTCTAGATGAAGAGGAACTCTGTGAAAGTGTCTGAAAATGTTCTTTAAAGACTGTAATGCTGTCTTTGGTCCTGGGTGCAGCTCTCTATACCAATAGCTGTGTGTACACACAAACCACACATTGATGAACATCCAGAATTTTTTAAGAGCAAAAGCAGCATGAGCCTCTATGACATCTGTACATCATGAGCCACAAACCCTCACTTTTTTTGCACCTATAGGTTTTATCTGAGGCAGAACAGTCATTTTAGAAAGCTGTTTCTTAATTCATTCCAGTGAATGAAAATAATTCATTCACTGATAAACGGTTTTAGGCATTCTCTATAAAACTTGTTATTTATTTCTGGCTTTAGTTTATCTAGTTTCAGCTTCTATTCTTTTAACTCTTGTTACACCTTTGTCTTCTATATGGCATTTGTCACGCCAGTATGGATTCACTATGTTAATTAAAGCACTAAAATTCAATACAACGATTCTGTATCAGAATGCCATCAGATCTGTAGCAAAGTGTTATCACATGCAGATAATGCTGCAACACATTGAGGGCTCATCAAGAGTTTTCAAGGAAGAAAGAAAAAAAAATTCTGAAAGGGGAACACAACTGATGAGAAACCAAAAGATTCCCATACCCTGGGACTCACCCCCATTTTAGTGTATTCTGTACAGAATGAATATTTAGTGCGGATATTTTTTTTTAATGTAAGACAAACCAGAGAGAGATGCTCTAAAACTTGCAACCTATATTCTGTACATGGTTGTGTCCCATTTGATTTTCAGAACTACATAATACATAAGAAAACACATAACTAAGAACTTTAAAAATATGATTTGTTACAAAACATGTCCATTAATTCCACTGTGCTAAGCAGGGGGCTTTTTTTCATAAGCATTTAATGAAAGAGGAGAGACAAAGAGAAGGAGCTTTATCTTTGGTTGGTAAAACTGGTACATACAGGTCACCCTTTCCAGACAAAAATACAGCAGGTGGGCTCAATATTTTCAGGTTGTCCTCATGCAGAAGGAATTAGTAAATGCCCTAGATTGGGGAGTGCACTTTAAATCTTTCTGTAAGAACCAGTCTGAGGACTCAAAACTCTACGACAACTTTTGTAACATCAGTCTCTATTGGAAGCTGACACCTCTTTGACAGGCAGAAAGGGGAGTGTGAAATGGTGTCTAATTCAGAAAAAATCACACCACGCTAGTGGGTTGTTAGCCACACTGTGGAAAAGATGTAGAAAAGTGCTTGTATTTATTCATCTACAAAGATCCAACAGCTTCTGCTTGAGAGAGAACATTTTTTTTTTTCTTTCCTCACAGTGGCTCTCCCACACTTCTGGATCCACAGATCCACACCATTTAAGGACACAATTCCCAGTACCATAAATACTCCCTATGAAGAAACTGCTGGAAGTTTGAATATTTGAAAGTCCTAAGTGTCTGAGAAATAACACATACTAGCAAACATAGAAATAGGACAGAACCTTGAAACACATCATTTTACTTAATATCCTTACTATCATTTTTTTCAAAGCATAGAATACATCACATATAAAGAAATCACAGTGACAACAAAATAGGTGTAAACTCTACAGCCCTATAGTCTTCTTGTTTTCAAATTTAACAGTTAATTTTTTACATCAGTCATTTGAGCAGATGATAAGTGGGAAGGGATTTTAGTCATAAAAACTATAATTTGTAAAGGCCTCATTTAAATATGCTTTAATTAGCATTTTCATAACTGAGTTATCAGGTTTCCATTAAACTCTGAAATTCTCACTTCTGTTCCCACTGGACAGATGTCCACATTGCAAAAATAAAAACTGTACAAAATCCTACAACATTATAGTTGGCAGTAGCTGGAAAACAGTCGGAGAAAAGAGAATGAAGGGAAAGAGCCAATCTTTTACCACCACTTTCTGCACTAAATCCAACCATTAAGATGGTGTAAGAAAGTTTGTACTATTGTTAAAAATATTTTCTTGAGCTAGCAAAAGACAAGACTCCTTTTTCCAAGTCAATCTGATATCTTCGATTTGTACTATGTTAAAGGAAATGAGCAGAAATTAAAAAGTTACAGAATTTCTTAAACTTTTTTCCCCTCCAGATTATATCATATTTAAGAAATGAAAATTATATTCCTGGGCAGTTTTGGAATGATACAGATCTGGCACGCCTTATTTCCCAAGACAGAAAAGTATTGAACTTTCTTCATTCCTGGAACTGAAAAGTTTAGAAAAAATTCCAAAAGCTTGAAATCCAAACCCTTTTTAGTCCAAAATTCAAAAGGAATTATCTACAGTCAAACTAAATGCAAATTCCTAAATACATATAACAACACTAAACAATTCCATAAAAAACCTTTTTCTTCTTTAGAGATACAGTACAGAGAATAATCAGCTATAATTATTCCTTTTGAAAATGCAAAATTTATACTGCACAAAATACTTAAAAAAATAAATACAAGCAGCCCTCAAAATACATTTTCTCCACTCAACAAAGCAAAAATACCAAGCTAAGTCGGGACATTGCAGTATTATTTGCAGCAATCATGATAAGTCAATTTTGGCTTAAACCATGATTGTTATAAACACTCACACAACGTATTATTTACCAGATGGCAAACTTACTCAAGCAAATACATCAAACTTATGTTTCATTATTATCAAATAAGAATGAACTTGCCACTGGGATAACCTCCAGTAGTTAAACAAACACTCCTCTGTAAAATGAGCACTATGCTTTCTGTTCCTCAAGAAGCACACTGTGTAATGCACTTTACCGGTAACTTTTAGTCCAGTGCCAAAACTTTTTTCATTTTTAACATAAATACCTTAGTTTCCTTATGAAATTGAAACTTCACAAATGGCGGAGTGAGCAGCAGAAAATGGCAGGTGTTGTTCTGTAAGCATGCTTTGGATCACATTTGACTCTGCTATCACATTGTGACCTGACTGAAGCAAGCAGCAGGGTTGCAGAGGTTTTAATGAAAATGCAATGTTGCCTTCAGCCATGACACAGTATAGAAGAGGTAAGTGCTAAGACACTATAGACTGCATTAATTATGTACATTGAGGCATATACAGACATATTTATGGGTTGGCTACAGCGTATTAAACTGTGCCTGACTCTGAAAAGACTTCACTGCTAATGCTGACTGTCACTGATTTGCTCTGTGACCTGAGGCAATTCACTAAAGCCAAAATCTTCGACCTTAGGCACCTTATTCATATTTAAACCCTTAAAACAGTGACCTGATTTCCAAGGTGTTGAATGTACACTATCCCCACTGAAGTTACAGGTAACTATATATGTATTAATACAGGAATATAAACTTAGGTTTCTTTTTGAAAAACTCAGCCATGACCACCCTTACCCGAACCAACAATGTTCACCAGTGAATCTAATTTACTAGTGCTTTGGAAAATAAAAACTCATGTCAAGAAATGCAGAGAGATAACAGAAAAGGCAAAGCATCTGCATTTCTAAATTTTAGAGACTATATACACATGTGCATACATATATATATACACATATACATATATATATATATATGAAGACAGGCTTAAGGAAACATTTTTCTTTTAAAAAAGGAGATGCTTTAATGGTTAAAAATAATGAAGACAAAGAAAACAAAATAAAGTAGATGATTAAATGCTTGTTGTACTATAGAACACATTCAATGCCATGAGCAAAGAATAGTGCTGTAGCCAGACATTTTACATGCTGTGCTGATAAATACAATATTTCATGCTTGACCATTGTCAGTATTGAAATAGCGTGCTGCAGAACTTTATCATTATGTGTAGGAAAACCTGAGAAAAGTGAAGCGGTCACACATGCATTAATGTATTGCAGTGAGCTACTGAGCTTGGAAACGGGCCTCTGCTGAAATCCAAACACTGGACTACATGTGACTCCAAAACGTCATATATAAATAAATAAATAAATAGATAGATAAATAAATAAATAAATAAATTGGGTGTTTCTGCCAAGCTATGAGTAACAGTGATTCTACAGAGGCAGCAATGTATGAAATGAGCTTAGTACTTTAAAACCAGAAGAAACCCTTAGAGATGAAACAGTGTCCACTCCCTTGGTTCTTATGAAGCGCTCACCATTTATAACACAGTGTAAGTTCCTGTTAGCCTGCAGTTAGTTTTGGGGGGCGTGGGGGGGTGGGGGTGGGGAACAGGACAAGACACAATGGGGGGACGGACATGACAAAAAAACCCACCCTCACAACCAAAAGTATTTGGAGGAGATTATGAGAAATAGGAGGTAACATTCAACAGAACATTCAGGACAGAGAAAACTGCAGTGACTATCCTACTGGGAGCCACAATGGCTGGGATGCTGTAGCTTGCCTTCTTGTTTTCCCTTGAATTTCTTCCAAGATTCCTCTGGTATCTGATTAATAACAGGGATAAAGATAAAAACAGGAGGCAGTGACTTAACTGTCTTCCCAGCTGGAAGAAAATTCTTT
>JAVJGJ010000032.1:3263236-3293451 GCA_035590215.1 Microhierax caerulescens | reverse complement strand
ATGTCTTAACAAGGGGGTGGACAGGAGTTTCCCCCCAAGTTCTAGGGATAAGCCAGCTTCGGCCAACGTGCCATGCCTCCTCCAGAGCTCATCAAACAAACCCCAAGCTTTCTTTTGGGCCCCGTCTTTCTCCTGTGAGCATTAGTATGTATGCATAAACCAGGCTCTAGATGAAATATATATTTTAAGATCAATTAATTCTTATCATCTATCATGTGTTTTAACTGGGCATTTTACCATAGTCCCATACTTAATACAGAGATATCATCAAGTAATGAAGACTCCAGTTCAGGGATTCCAAGCTTTTAATAACATTTATCGAGCAACTATCCAGACACCTTGGCTTCCATTTTAAGCTGGACCAGTGCCTCTTGAGAGAGCAGGCAATCATGGAGTTATAAAGACACCCTAAGGACATTGTCTAAAATAGTCATTACATATAATTTTTAATCCAAGTATTCACAGTTAGAAGTTTAATAGACATTAAAGAAAAAATAAAAATGAAATATTTTTGCTCCTACAGAGAATTAAAATCCTCATTTCCTCTTATTTCCATTTCCCCCTCCTCTTCCGACACAGTCCTGAAGACTAGTACTATGAGTCCTACCCGGGTGTGAAAATTAACTTCATATCAGTGTTTCCAGAATAACTCAGGGAATGTACTACCAGTTTCCGTCCTCCTACTACAGTGTTTCCAAATAAGAACAGAAGTACTTTTGGCAACAAAAAAAATAATTATTGCACCATTAAAAGGAAGGACAACGTGAGTCTGATGTCTGCTCTGCCATACAGTTGGTAGTTTCCTGAAGCAAATGGGATTGTGCAGTGGGACTTCGTATGTGCTAAGCAAGTGAGATAATGTATATCTATAGCTGGTGGAAAGGAAAAATAGCAAGGCCATCATCTTAGTTCAGTCTCTCTCATGTTATCCTGACACCTTTAAGCTCTTACCATGGCCTAGATGTACTCCTGAATGAACTGTATCTTTAAAACCAAAATACTCATTTGAGCACTGAAACTGTCATCACATCACTATTCAAACTCCATTGTGAAATGAACTCACAACTTTGATTTCTCTATGTTATGCTCATCTTTGATTAAGAGTTGCTCATGCTGAAGATATGCTCAGCAAGAAAAATTAACTGAAGTGACTTGCATTATTTATCAGCACTAATTTGGATGTACATTAATCATATGCTACAAGTGGCACCACTACAGTGAAAACAAAATTTTTAAAGTAAGACTTCCCCTCCTTTCCAGAAAGAAAAAAACATTTACCTTGTGTTGTCACCTATGTATGATATTTACCTTTTGCAGCTAACTGGTGTGCATCGAATTCTGTTATGCAGAATAAGACATTTCAATAGAGCTATTAGTGTGTGTGTTTGTGTATGTCAAATGAGTATCACACCTTAAGTTTCAGGCTAGCTTCCACTTCCTCAACCACGGAGAAAACATATTTAACACTAATAACTTTGTGGTCCTTTTAAAATTTCTAAGAGCTTTATTTTCCTTTAATTTGATGAATTACCATACAGATATATATTCGTATCATCTGCATTAGCAAGAGTAGGTCTCCTGCGTAATCAATAAAAATAAGTAGGGTCCCAGTTTGGCACTCTAAAGACTCCTGTGAATGCTCTACTGACTTCTATAAACAGCTCAGATCCTGATTTATGTACTTAAGTTAGTTGCATAAAATGAGACAGTTTGAACAAGCCATATTGTGCAGGCATCTTTTCCAGTAATTTCCAAACTCTCCAAAATCGCACATTTCTTTTTAAGATCTAAAAAAGCAAATTTGTTATTGCAATGTAATAAATAATTAATGGTCACGGGAAGTCTCTCAGTAGCAGCATTTACATATTTCACACAAGACACAGCACCAACAATAGAAAAACATCACATACTAATTCACAATGGCCCTTTGCCATTTTGTAGCTGGAGTTTAGTGGGAAACAGTGCAAAAAACATTAAATAAAAGACAAGATTGACAAGTCAGAGTCAAAACAACCATTTTTGACAAATATAGGAGCATTGGGGTTTTATTATTATTATTTTTAACTTTTAAACTGATGTGATAGTCAAGGTCATATGGGGCAATGTGGAAAAACTCTCACTGACATTCCTACAAGCTAACACCATGTAAAAAGCAGAGATTTAGAAGAAGATGATTAAAAAAAATTATTAGGGAAAAAAAAGCCAAAGAAAAAAATCCCCATCAAACTGTATTTTTATCTTTGAGGAAATTTTATACAGTGGGACAGTAACATTAGCTACTCAAAATTTAGTAGCATGAAAATAAAATAATTAAAAAAAAAATCTAATGCCAGAACGCAGGTGGCAGCTTCACCAACCATATGCGTATTAACAGATTTCACTGTCAAGATTATGAACATTTGAAGGCATTTGCAACCCCTAACATGCACGGCTTCATGCAACATTT
Source organism: Microhierax caerulescens (assembly GCA_035590215.1). Lineage (NCBI taxonomy): Eukaryota > Metazoa > Chordata > Aves > Falconiformes > Falconidae > Microhierax > Microhierax caerulescens. Next base: position 3,291,005 of record JAVJGJ010000032.1, on the reverse strand, counting down.
CAAGCTAAAGGGTTGGACTACTGTCACCATGGAGTACAGGCTGGCTGGTCTCACAGTAGACCAGAGCATGTCTTTAAGTACTCGGTCCCAGAATAAGTAATTCCTTCAGTGCCATGGGTGATGCTTACAAAGTCTTGCTTCTCCATAGAAACAGGGTTCAGCTTTTGGAGTCATTACTAACCCTTTTTCTTGAGATGAACTCTCTCCTTCCTTTTTAACTGATATTTTCTTGCTTCACCGAGGGATTTGGCTGGCTAATTTTCTATGGTTGAAAACATGCAAGCTCAAACAGACAGTGATTGCTTTACGGGTACACACATTGAAAACTGCAATGCCACCATGACTACACTGAACAGTTTGGATATACCTCTTGATCTGCACATGAAATATCAGTTACCTATTTCACCATATATATTCACCATATGTCATCACACTTTGTCATCATGTATCACCATATATGATACATACTCATACATTTTACAAATGCAACATAAAAATGACATAATCTCTTTCACCCGATTCAACTATAGTAATTTCAGGAAAATAAAAATATTATGCTTGTCCTTTAGCAGAGATAAATCACATATAAAGAAAAAAGTCTACCTGAACTTTTTTGATGGGGCAGAAGTTAAAATTTTCCCATATTTTTACGTATGTTTACTGGTATCTGTCTAGCTATTCTATACTTTAGGTCATGTCAGTTTGGAAAGAAAGAGATAGCCTCAGAAATTTACATTTAGAAGAGGCATAAACTGTTCTAGATTCTAAAACTGCGCACCAGGAAAAAAGAACAGTCATCTTTCTCGGCACCAATACAAGTTTCTGATTCCTGCAAGTGTTACATATTAGTGTGTCTTCACCCTAAAACAAGGGGCAAGGTAGATGAATCCTGTGAATTAAAAAGTAAAACTATGTGGCATCTTTTGTAGCAGACAGGAAATTCTTAAGGGGAAAGAAATATTATCAGGTAGCACTACTCAGGAGAAATGCAGTGACCTCTCTGCATAAATGCATTTCAGGTCATGCCAGGGTTTTTCTTCTATCATATTTTCTAACTTTCCACACCTTCTGTTAGAAAGCAGGTAGTGACTTCACTCTAAACTTCCCAAGGTCTTTTTCTATCAGAAAAAAAACAACCCAGGTTCTACCTTTCGAGCAGTGTTGAAACAACACATGGCAGCTGGCCCTGCAGCCAAGAAGCTGGCACATGGCTTTAAATCCTATTCATTCCATTCACGCTATATAATCTCTGCTTATAATGAATTTGTTCTCAAACTTCACTGCAATAAAAGATGCACCTTCCTCTCCAATGTGCTTTGCATAGGTTAAGAATACAGTGCAGACATGAGAAAGAAAGGCGCTGTGCATCTTGTAATGCATAACTCCCCTCCTAGGGTGGAGAAAATCAGAAGTGGTGGAATTCAACTACCCATGGGTGCTTCTACTTGGCAGTTACTCTCCCAGCCACAGCCAACTCTGCCTTTTCTACATGTGTTCCGGAAAAATCACAGTAATTGTCTTCTGGATCGGCACTGTACCTTTCAAACAGCTTAGCCTGTAAGGCCACCACAATCTGTCAGAAATTCAAGATCAACCCTTCTAACAACATTCTTTGTCTCCAGCTTTTGCCTATATGAACAAATGGCATTACTGAAGTTATCAGGTATTCTTATAAATGGCCTCTTGTTATAGATCTGTGCAGGAGCTGATGTGGTCCTGTGAGCTTAAGTCATAGGATTGGAGCAAAAGTATGTCTTTACTAAAATAAACTTAATAATCCTAAAATAATTAGTGGTTCCTTCATGCTTTTGGTGGAGAATATTCCTCTCCCCAAAAATTGGGAAAGTGTTTCAGTGAGGTGACTATTTCCAAAGACAGCAGATATTTTGTTCCATGAATTTGGTTTGATTTATATCAGGAAACAATTAACTATTCAGCAAAATAAACAACTGAAGACAAAAATAAAATATTTCACATTACATTAATGGTAGAAAAGGGCATTTCTGCAAGGTTTCTAGGCTGTTGGAAAGAGGAAAGAAGTAAAAAAAGAATATTCTCACCAACATCCCAAAAAGGCTGACACTATCTTACACTTCAAGAAATAAGTATTTATAATTTTTTGCAGTATTAAGTATTTCTTTTTTTTTTCCTCCACCATCCAAACATCAATAGTACACCATTCAGAGAAACACTGGTACTCCATCATTTTGGCTTCCTGAATTTTTTTCGTTAATATTTATTGGTGCAGAAACATAGTATTATGCAAGCTCAGCAAATGGAGACTTACAGTCTAGGAGTCTGAGGTTTCCAAATTTCTAAAAAAATATGCAAGCACAATGTTTTTAATGTATGAGAAAGTTAAATAAAATATATCACCATTCTCTACTGCTATCTCAACCATAATTGCACTGAAATTCTTATCACTTCAATAACTAACAGTATCTTACCATGTAAATGCTTCTACATGACAATTAAGATCTCTGTTTGCCTTCAAGTAAATTTAAAGCATTGTCTTTAATAAAACAGAATAAAGCTAAGAGATGTCAAGTATTATCTCTTAACTACCAAGCACCCCCATGCTTACATAAAACTATACAGGATTAGCTTGCCTGGCAGTTTTAAAACGACAATCTGGACTTTGTCAACTTTTTGGCACTAACATTAAAATGAAACTCAAGAAGATTACAGCTGGCAGTGTCATTTTAATAGGAAGTTTGCTGAATAGCATTCCAGAGAGTTCAGCTTCACCTGATCTAAACCTCTGGATCGGAAAGTCTGCTAACTCGGTGCCTAAGGACTGCCAAGGACCAGGAGACCACCTACTTCAATGAACTACAGCATTTCAACACCCTGTTTGGTTCCCAAAAATGAGTGCCAACTGCAGCAGGCATCAGAATAATGGGTAAGCTCCCTCCTGTTGCCAGAGCTGGCTTGGGAATGGGGTGGGATGGAAAGCCTGTGACCTGACTGCACTGTTTGGAGACCTCTGCCTTACCTACTGCCTTGTTACTGCTGTAAGAGGTGCCTGAACTGGCTTTTTTCCCTTGAGCAAATTCAAACAGATTCACCTCAGCATGCTGTTAGCATAGGAAAACCCATTTTTCTGCTCAGGGCAGAAAGCAGCACAAATTAGATGGGTAAGCATATCAAGGAGGCAAAGGTAGAGCACAGAAGGGACGACTGCTGCATCTTCTGGGGTTATGCAGCACAGACCATTCTCCTAAATTGCATCAGAAAGCTCTGGCAAAACTTCTACTCCTTTGAATTCTTCTTTGAATTCTGCCTCTATTTTGGACTTGTGCTTTAAAAGTAAAATTCAGCACTGACAGCATATTGCTGGCTGATTTATAGAACAGTTGGTATAACTTCCCAAACAGGGTTACAGTGCTTTAGATTTAGGGCCAAATTTTGTTCTTATAAAACTATTCATCATTTCCCCCAAGACTCTCAGAAAGGAACTCCAGCAGTGTCCAAAAGTAGAACGATGGCAGCAGCTTCCAGGCTTGCCTAGCTGTACGCTTCACAAAGTAGAAGGGTGGGGAAGAAACGTAACTTTATACACATTCCCCTACCCACAGCTCTGAATTGAAACTCTCTGCCTGACTCAAGGCTTTCTATAGTATCTCCCCAATCTTTAACTCACACAGGCACGCAAACACACACACAGAGTAGGGAAAGAAATAACAAGTAATATATATTGTGATAGAAGAACAAAAAAAAAACAACCAACAACACAGTGTAACTGGGACAGAAGGAAATAAGTCTTCCTAGCCTAGTGCTTGGCCTCAGAACGAGCACAAAGAAGGACTTCTTATCTGAATCTATGTTAGATGAAGGAAGTTAAACAATTTTTTACAAGGCAAGTCTACGCAAGCTTATAAATTGGTCTCTTAGAGTGAGTTACATGAGAAATAGATCTAAGAAGTCTGAATTTCTGTATTTCAAAAAATCATATACTTTCATCATTATCCCAAATAAGTGCAAAAGAAACAGTTATCAAAGGGGAAAAAAACAAACAAACAAACAAAAAAAACCCCAAAACCAAAAACCAAACCAAACAAAAAAATCCCCAAAGGATAATGCAGAATTCAGAGTCAGAAGTATTAGCTTTTGCCAACTGGACAGCTACAGGAATCTCTCCAGTGGTTTATTCAGAATTTCCTCAAGTGAAAGAAGATGGTTTGTTAAAAATGACACCTTAGGGATGCGTATGTAATCCCTCTCAGACTTCCATGTCATGTTTCCTCAGTTTACTTCAAGTCAAAATACATTTTTTCCCCTGCTCCTAGCCCTGTAGGGTCAACCTTGCTAATGAAAATCAAGCTGTCTGTTTTTTTCTGCTATCAACAATAGTCAGATAACAAAATACAGGTTTTGAACTTGGCATGTTTATTGTTGGTGATGATGTATAAGCTGATAGCAGACAGCTTCATTTTGTTTAAGCTGGACTGACCCTGTAGAGAGAGAATGGGGGAAAAAAAAACCCAACAACTTTTAGTTTTGACCTGTAGTAAAACAGTTGAGCAAACATGACATGACATGGATGTCAGAGTGAATAATATAACTGCGTGAACTACAGTAATATCAAGAGAATGTAAAGAAATGTTAAAATTTATGTAACTAACCTTCAGATTATGATTTATGATCTTTCACATTTTAATTACAGATTTTACTATGCTGAGCAGAGACAAACAAAATCTGAAAGAAAGCCAGAAAAGATGCCTACACCAAAACCACTGTTTGTTTGTCTTTCTCTTTTTCATGTAACTTCCAAAGTATACTTTTAAAGCTGTATGACATATGGCACAAAATACATGGCAGTCAGAATAAAATAACATGCAACTGTTGTACTTCACATGTGCCAGGATATGTAGAATAGCATCAGGGTTATTGTAGGTTACCCATAAAACGGCAACTCACCTGTAACATTTTTAGAATCTCACTGAAACAACTGTGCAATTACAGAACTTTCAACAGCAAGCAGGGTTTAAAGTTATCGTGTAACAGCATGAAATTACACAGAAATTACAGTTTAGCATTGCTGCTAGTTTGTTACCAATCAGGAGGCCTGTACCATGTCCTCCAGTGGGAAAAACTGGTGCCATGGCTAATTATAAAACAAAAAATTGGCAGTGCCCTGAGGTATCGCTCCACTGTCACTTTGCTTCCCAACTTGGAGCAGCCAGGACCAGCAATCCATCACCTCTGCACATATACAGAGATCCACAGAGAAATCTCAGCTACCACCAAGTAGACAGCAGGTCTGTGCTTATTTGGGCTGCAGAAACTTTGCTCTTTTGGACCAAAAGGGAAAACTTCAGACCTCCTACCCATGCTCAGAGAAGTCTGAGAATGTGGTGAACAGGCTGAAGGAAAACAGTAAGAAACATTTTCCCTCTCATATTCACGGGACTGAAAAAATAAATAAATAAATAAATCAGAGTGGAAATATAAATGGAAATTCCAACAAGTCAACCTAGCAAAGGATCATGCATTAGAGACTGATATCTACATTAATTTGGAAGTATTGCCTCTAATGAATACTACCACTCTACATTTTATTTCTGCCTTTCACTGACACTTCCTCTGATAAGAACTGGATAATAAGATGCCATAATCTCAGAAAAACTGCTCTGTGTGTACATTGGATTAAGGATTTACTATTAGAAAAGATGGATGTACATTGCTGTGAATCTATGCGTATGTAAGTCTTCTACAGGAAGACAAGGTATGTAGGGTGAGGTATGTTTCTTTTTAGATGTAGAAGATGCTAGCTAATTTTATGCAGGATAAGAACATGAGGGTTTTGATATGACAAAATTTCCTTTTCTCTTAAAATTTAGAATTTCTCACACAAACCAAACAAACTCTCCTAAAAACTCTGAAATGTTACAGTTCTTTAGAGTATATCTAGTCACAAAACATCCACTAAATTCAACTGAAATTTGTGTTATGGAGGTGCTCCAGCACAAGATTTTAAATAGACACTGCCTTGTACACACTGACTATACAGAATGTGCACCAGCATGGGGAAAATAAACACTTATCTGTGAAGGAATATTACAGCTCAGTTACTTTACCTCTTCTTAATATAGTGTGCCAAAGATCTGGTGGGGTTAATGCTATATATTTAATTTTAAAATAACTGATATCTATTTTTTATTATTTTTATTATATTCTTGGACTTCCTCCAAGGGTGACATGGCTTTTTCCTTAGCAGAAAGATTTTTAGGGAATTCTTAAACAAGGGGTAAATAGACGTCCTGCACTTACAACAACAAGGGTGTGTGTGTGTGTGTACAGACAGACGACAGGGGGACAACCCTCTTAAAACCAGTTTGTTTGTGGGCAACTTGTATACAGAATTAATTAAGGCAGGAACAACAAAAGAAATGTGCATTGTATGCTACAGTTCTTATAAATTATCATGCATTGTCTACTGCTTTCTATGACTGCCAAAAAAAAAATTATTTTTGACTTTGTTCAGTCAGAACTGAGAGCACATGAATCACCCATATAAGGTGACAACCATTTAAATTTTTTTGGTGATGTTTTCTCAAACAATAAAATCATTCTGGGGGCTCAGACGCTCGGCATATGCTGGCTTCTTGTTTTCTTCTATCCATTGAGAAAAAAAAAAAATGCTGCCATCTCTTGCTCAAAAGTTCCTTGTTCTTCAGGTCTCCTTTCTCCTGACCCAAGCCACCCCTGCTGTGGAAGTTCTCAGCAGGATGTGCTGATGCCATCTGACAAGCTTTATGCTTATCAACAAGACTCAGTGACCTTGACTAGTGAGGACAGAGCTTCAGTGCCTTTCCCACAGAGTGCCCCCAAATGCCTCAGAAAGAAGTCTCTTCTTGCCCGCCCCTTCCCTAGCTCTGCTTGAGAACTCCCTTTAGACTACTGACACAGCCTGCTCTGAGCCCAGACAGAGGTTCACTTGGTCACGACGGGCCAAGTCAGCACTTGGGCTGTTAAAATCAAAGCAAACTGATACCTGTACGTGTTGGAATATGCATTAGAGAAACTGGGAATTCAGTAATAGGTTACAGTAAGTCATTATCAGCCCCAAAAGGATCATTAGCAATTGTTCTGAGGACAGATTTTTCCTGAAGTATTCTTGTTCATTTTTCCATCTTTAACATAACATTGTCTACTAGGAAAAGTGAGCAGAGCCTTTTGACTCTAAATTAGCTTGACTGAAGATAAACCTCCTGTAAACTCACCTCCAACTTAAAGCACTCAAAGAGGTACTAATTGTATTACCTGATTTTTTATTTTTTTTGTCCCCCAGCTGAGCACCACGAGTACTCAGCAACAGCATTCAATGGGAGCAACATCCATAATATGCTTTGAATACTAAATTTAACGATTTTTCATGTTGCTCCATTTAAAAAACATTGACCAAAATTTTCTTCACCCTCTAATTTTCTCCCCAAACCCAAAAGTTTCTACACTGCTTGCTTTTCTATTACAATTTGGTTAAGCATTTAACACAGAAATTCAGCCTCTAGGATAAAAGTTGTAACAAGTTTTGCATGAGAAACCGGGAGTTAAAATGTAAACACTTTGTAAAACAAACTGTAAAGTTCATAAATGTGATATAAACGTTATACTCACGTGATGATATATGCAACATACTTATGCAAAAAAATGTTTTGCAGTTGTGAACAGTGTACACTGGAAGCAGCTTGACTACAATCTAGCTTACTTTTCCAAAGCCACATTTTCTTGTACAAAATGACTTTTGAAAAGGGTTTATTTTTGTAAAAGTCTTTTGTGGGATAAGGGCAGGGTATGTGGAATGACCTGACCCACAGAAACACATTCCACCCCCAGATAACTAAATATGCTATCAACCAGCCAGATTCTTCAGTTCTTGCAGTCCACCACATCAATTTAAAATGCTTTGGTGGGCAGAGTTGCAAGTAAAGGTGAAGCAACTCAGATGAACAAAGAAACAAAAAACTGGCAACAAACAAATGCTTCACTGGAACCCCTGCAATGAAGTACAAATGATACAGCTAATAAGTCAGCCAGCATAGAACAGCCTCTAGCAACTTTACCATGAGAATTGCCTAAATATGAAAGAGCAACAGAAGAAACAAGAAGAAACTCAGGAAAACTCATCAGACTCCAGCTATAAGAGGATTGCAGTAACCTTTTTATACTTCAGCGAGGATTTTACTGTCACTTCATTCAGACTCAGTGAACATTCTCAGGATACACATTACAGCACTATCTGCTGAAGTGTTAGCATTGCTTTAAAAGCATAAATGGCAGGGATTTGCTGTTTTTCAGAGAGTATCACCATGGTGAAACCCTGTCTAGGAATCACGCTAACACAGGCAAGGCTGCCATAATGTTTTACCTTGTGCTAACACCAGGATTCTGTAGTTAGGTCAGGATCACACAGAATTGCTGCGAGGAGGTCAAAGCGGTGTCTTGCAATACTAATTCAACATCCTACGCCAATGTGTACAAAACAGGGATGGACCTCGGCAGCAATACAACAGGCAACTCCTCAGTGCCTGGGAGAACAAAACTGAATTAGCCCAGATGCAAATGCTGAAGCAGAGGAATGTATTTCTGCCCTGTGAATTGAGTCAGCCTTCACCCCAGTGAGTTGCAAGGAGTCCAGGTGGGAAAGCTGAACATTGTAAACTGCCCTTCACTCGTCTAAACCCCTCAGTCTAAATTTGGCAGATGATCTGATCTGGCCAACATCCTGACACGCACACAGCACTTGATTCCTACTTCTAGTAAATATACATCTTTGCAGAGGCTATTTAGAAGGGAAAGAGCCCATCCATTTCTGTCATTCAGAGGCAATGTTCAAAACCAAAAAGGAGTAATGAGACATTCCTTCATCCTGCTTTGAAACTGTGCTGCTTCACCTTACTGTTTGATTGTCTAATAATTTCATGTTTCTAAGATTTATAAATATGCCACAAATGGAGTAAACGACATTGCTACAAACACAGAGCTATGTAGCACATGTCTAAAACTGGATCAGACTACCACTTCACTTAATTCCACCTCCAGTCTTCATCACTGGCCAAATGCTTATCAAATGCCTCAGAAGAAAAATCACACAGTGGGCGATTATGGCTCACAGGGAAAGTTTCTTTCCAACTTCTAAAAGTTATAGATTTTAACTAAGTGCAAATTCTCCAAGGATCCTGCCATTTCTGCTACACATATCTCTTTTCCCCTCACTCCATACCCTTTTTCCAAGCTCATTTTGAAAGGCAACTCTTAAGTCCCCAAAATGTACAACCGTTTCTCAGCTGTTTTGCACGCTCATTACATGTGCCTACCTCCACTGAAGTCAGTGGGCTTCTTGTGTATAAAGGAGTTTGCTGTGCTTTAAGAGCAAATTAAAGTCAAGAGCTGAAAATTTTAAATCTTGCATTTTTGCACATACTGTTGTAAGATGCTAAATTTCTTACTATGATTCAGTGAGCTTTAAATGGTTGTTAATTGTATAAAGAAAAAAGATAGCTGCCTATCTCAGGGCAATATACTATTCTTTTAATTAGGAGAAGAAAACCACACATTCAGACAACATGAAAGAAACACAACTTTTAAGCATCCACTAATTCTAAAAGCACACTGCATGTTGCATTTGATGTGACAGTTATGGAAACTATGGATTTTGATTGAGTAGCAGAATAAATACCCACCTAAAACCAGCATGATGGGCCAGTGCATAAATTAAGTACTCTTGACTAAAATTACCTTTATTTTTATTGTATTAACATCTTTTTACTCTAACATTCCATGACAAAATAGGATTTTTCCAGCTAAACATTTCCCTAACATTTTCTCTCCATCCTGTTTTTTTAGTTACACTACAAGATATAAAAGACGTGTCCTGCACCAAAAATCTTATAAATCTTTTTAAGTGTGGTACTCCTAATTGATATTAAGTCATTACTAAAACACACAGTGAAAGGAAAAGCAGAATATAACCTCATCTGCATTTTACTACTCCAGCTTTATATCTGGAATGGAGAGTAAACTAAATATCACCACCTCCCTCTCTTCCAAAAAACTCTGCACAACTGTTAGATTATTTCCCTTCACGTGCATCACACCGTTGTATAAAAGAAAGTGAGGCTTAGGGGTTTTTCTTTCCTACCTTTCATCATCTGGGTTTAATGAGCATAAAAGTTCGGGAGGCAAGAGGAAAGAGATATTTAATTGTTTTCATCACAGAATACATTCTCGTGCAAGGCAGTTGCCGATTCCTGCAGATAATACCGTAACTGCACATCTTCATATAAACATTTCGATCCTTCCCCACTTTCCAACATAATTAAGAGGCAGGTAGCATAACTGTTAAAATAAAACATACTGACTTTTGTTTTCCCCATACACATTCCTACATGGAAAGATACGCCAAGCCAGAAAGTACAAGCGCAACAGGCACACGTATCACAAACTTCACCATAATGGGCATGCATTCACCCATTGGATCAACATCTTTCAATTTATTAGCATGACAAAGGACACAATTATTTTGGATATGCCTGAATGCAATTTTCATTAACTTTGCAATGATTTATTAACAAAAGTGTCAGGAATGTAATAAAAGCAGCAGGACTCCTCAAAATGCCAAAATATATAAAAAAATATAATAATAAAAAAAAAGAATACAGCAGAATTTCCAAACATGCCTTGCAGCATCAGGTCAATAAGGTTGCTTGATTCTATCAAAAGCATCACCATGGTGAGTGAACTCCACAATTAACAGAGAGTAAGCACAAAAAATGTTAATATCTCATTTGAATGTAATTATGCACAGATTACTGTTCACTGGAACAAGAAAAGGGATTTTAATTGTCACCCAAAGTTACGTGTAAACCCAGGATTCTAGTTAACTTTTTTGTTGAGGAGAGTTTATACAACACTAAAACTGAAGAGTTCACAAATTCTTGTGTTCAGTGACTTTGTAAAAAGACTGTACTGACTTTCGATCAAGTATGCAACTTCCTAGAGTCCTTTTTGTAACATCCCTCCATGTATGTCGGCAAGGTTAGTTTGTAATAAGTTTCACCATCGTTTGCATTTTAATACTATTTGATCTCATTTACATGTTTAAATTTGTTCCTGTAATAAAATTCATTAGTATGTTTATCATAACCACATAATGAATATAGCCCTTATGTAAAATAAAAAATTGAAAGTACATTAGAGACATTACAAGCTGTTTGAAATTACTGTGCTTTGCATATTATACCTTATTAATTAAATTATAAATTATTTATTTATGTATGTCTTTAATCAGGGGCAAGCACTAGAACAATATTATATTAGTATAAGAAACACAATACAACTCAAAGCTAATTCACACATGGACCAGTTTTACATACATAGGAGTACAGATTGGTTTTGCCATGGGATGGTAAATGCCATTCCCCCTGCGGTGCATCAGGGGATGTGAAATAGCTATTTAAAGGGCAGTGAGGGGAAAATGTTTCTTGTGCAAGTTAAAACTCAACTTGTTAAGATAATATCTCCTTCGCCTTCCCTTCTTAGGAGAATAATTAAATCAGATATGCAGATGGAACTGGAGAATAAATCATTATTCAGGCTGATGCCACAGTCACATTATTATATAGAATCCACCAATTTTTAAAAAATAAGTAAATGAAAAAAAAAATAGAATTTTTCTTTCAATGTTTTGCAGTGGTTTCTAAAATTCAGCAGGCAAAATTCAGTGTCTTAGAAATCATGGAGAATGTTAGGAAAATACCACGAAAGCAGCAAGATGGTTGTTTGAGCTAATATGATTTTTAGCTAAGCTGTTATAAAGAAAAATTAATCCACTGATGTGCAACATTCTTACTTTAAGAAAAATAGAGTTTATCAAAAAGAATTGATAGTTGGAAGAAAACAATTAGGAGAGAAAGAGGGAGTGGGGGAGAGAGTAACTCAAAATGAAGAAAAAGGAGCACAAAGCTCAGCCTGTGGTCTGATAATACAGCTGAGACAAAGCCTAAACTTTAGAAGCAATGGATTAGTTCAGTAGACAAGCATTTAAAACAACCCGTTGACTGAACAAAACAGGCTTAGGACACTAAGTCTATACCACTAGCTCAGAAGAGGCTATGAATAATGAATACTGCTGAAGCATAATTTATACCCCTGGGGAAGTTCCTCTTCTCCAACAGAAGCTGCAAATCACTCTGGGAATCAGGAAGATAAGAAGGACCAACAGCAGAGATACACTTATTTTTACCCCATAATGACCAAACAGACCTGTTCATTTCTGCCAACACCAGAGAAAATTCAAATATTTGTTAGCATATGTGTGTGTACATGAGTAAAAACCAGAAAGGTACTTTCATCCACCAACAAGGGGAGGAATATCGCTAATGTGGCTGATGCCATGTGCTTCTACACTAAAAAATTGCCCTGACTAGTTTCTAAAAAGTGGCCTCAGGAAAAGCATGGATCCTTCTCTGTATATTCAGTATTCCTTTAGGAGACACTTTTCTTCATAGACCACTGTCTTAAGTCGTGTTCTCTATCTACATTTCATCAGGAAATATGCTTTTAATGAATAATAGAAATTACAGTCTACCTGAAAGATGTTTCCATTTTGGATCACAGTAGAAGACAAGGGGCCCTAAGAAGCTTTAGAAAGTAGAAGTTTTGCTGGTATAAAAACAGTCAGACACAAATGCAAATTCCCTTTAAAAAAGGTCCAACCAGAAAGAAAAAGAAAAAAAGCATCACCAAGAAGTCAAAAAAACCACAAAACACAGAGGTTGCCTGTAGCAAGGCTGTGATCGTATCACCATTCCCCACAGACAAGAAGCATGCCCAGATTTTTGGTGAACACAAACTAGGTTGGGAAAATAATTCCTATTTGAAGGGGTCTGGAAACATCACACTTGGCAGTGTTTGGTTAACACTTGGACTTGATGATTTTAAAGGTCCTTTCCAACCTAAATGATTCTATGATTCTATTAATTGTGCAAAGGATATTGTCATGGATTTGGACACACACAAGGCACCCTTGGACAGCACTGGGACTTGGGTGATCAGCTGGTGTGAGCTTTGGGGCCTAAGGCATGATGAGTTCCAAACCCTTAGCCCTTCCACCAAATCCTTCACATTTCTGGGTTATCATTAGTCCCAGAGGACACAAAGAGAGAAAAGCCAGACTAGTGGGCTGCTGGCTGAAGGTCCTGCTCCCTTCCTTTCATGGCATTACCTTGTCTCCACACCTGGCTCCACTCTTCTTCCTTCCACGTGTAGGCTCCTCTAGCCTGTCACAGTGGGCATATGGAAAATTCTTTACGTCTGAGAAAAAGGAGATATTCAAGAACTTGTCTTGGGTCACTGTAACAGGATATAAATTACAGTACATCTACTTCTGTGGCTGGACTGCAGTGTAGAGCTCTAACAAATGAATAGAAAATATCTAATCAGAGCAGTGTGGGGCTAGGCATGGGCCTTTCTATCACACTTTAAAAAAAAATGTTAACTCAGACAAATACTGAGGAACAATAGATGAAATCTTTCACTTCTAAATGTGAAGGGCAGAAGGGACATCTCACCTGCCCTTTTGCCCAAGAGGCTTCATTATATCCCGGTCTCAATGGATTAAGACAGTGGTGGATTCAAGGATCTGGAGTTATCAGAATACATGAATTTATCACTCCTTCTCAGTATTACTGAGAATTCAGAGTTCAACAGCAGGTGTATGCAAAAATGCAAAGGTCTTTAAACACTCGCTGAAAGTTGTTGACAAACTTAACAGATTAATTAAAATGTTTATTAGTTTAGGGGTTTTGTTGTATTTTTCAAAATTGTTAAAAGGAGGTGGGAGAAGCATATCTAAAGGACAATATCCTTATAGACCAGGCAACTGGTGCATTATCTTGGAAAAGCCATCCTTCCAAGGGAAAGCCCAAAGAAAAGACCACAGAGATGTCAGAACTTGACATGGAGATCACGTGGTCTGGGCAAAGTAATGGAAATCAGCTTGGCCACTTCATTTGGCCACTCAGTTAAAAGGGCCAATTCTTTTCATCAATAATGTACCGAGCAATCCAAAAACCCACTGACATTCCTCTCAAACTTAGCCAAACAGAAAGAAACACATTTAAATAAGACTAATCAGTATTTCATCATCACTATATGCAGAACTATGGTATGACTTACAATACTATGCAGCAGTGGAAATAAAGGGAATAAGAATCCCAGGCATAAAATTAAAAACAAACCACATCGTGACATAACTAAGGAGTTAGAGATTTCACCAACATTTCTAGGAATTTCCCCAATAACCTGGATAACATGAACTTAGGATGGACAGAACACCAACAGGCTGTCCTTGTTTCATCTGGGATGGGGTTCATTATCTTCTTAGGAGCTAGTACGGTGCTGTGTTTTGGCTCTGATGTGAGACTTTTCAGTTCCTCAGGCCTTGCTAGCAAAAAGGCTGGGAGTGCACAAGGCACTGGGACGTGACACAGACAGGTCAGTTGACCTGAACTAGACAAAGAGGTATTCCATGGGGCATCATGCCTTGTATATATACCTGAGGGGAGGGTGGGGTGGGGTGGCTGGGGCAGGCAGATCATTGCTTTGGGACTGGCTGGGCATCGGGACCAGGCGCTGAGCAGTTGCATTGTGCACCACGTGTTTTCTCTTCCTTTCCTTCTGGATTTTATTCCTTCCCTCCCCCTTTTCATTATAACTGATATTGTCATCATTGTTATTATTGTTCTTTCATTTTTATTCTATTTCCATTATTTCCGGGTGAGAGGGGAGTGAGGAAGCAGCTGCATGGTATTTAATTAGCAGCTAGGGTTAAACCACGACACAGGCTTTTTGCAAGCAACAGGCAGGTGGCTAGTAAGTTAGACACTGCAATTTAACTCTTAACTTTTGCAAGGAGATTCGACAAAATACTTTATTTTCTTACCACTAAGCATTTGGCCTCATCTCACAAAGTTACAACAGTGTTCTCAAGGCCACAATCTGGATCAGATGTATGATTCCCTTAAACAGGACTATTCAACTCATTGACCTGCTTTCCTCCTCCTTCTGGTCCATCACACGTTACAAAATTAATTTTAAAATATTATTCCTCTAGACATTAGATAAGAGCTTATTAATTCCTTGAGCCATGTCAGGATTAAAAAGAAAAAAGATAGATAAGCGTTGATAAAATTACTCCATTTCAGCCAGGAAAAACATACTTCAAGTAAGAAAATCTAATCATTAATTATCCTGAAGATGATGGAGCAGGGAGGATACATCTGGAAAATAAATTATTTGCATAGTTTAAAAAGAATACAAATATACAATGGACCACAGTTAAGATTTTTACCAAAATATTATTGCACAATAAAGTGAAATGTTTCCAAGTATTAAAACCAAGAGGGGAAAGACATTTGCTCCTAATTACCTTCCTCTACTTTAACCAGCACACAGCTATTTAAATAGGCTATTTCAGACTAACCTTACCTAAGTAGTCTATCAAGACAAGGAACAGCATGGCAAAAAACACATACTTAATTTCTTCAAAGTCCATAGCCAAAGTCAGAAAGTGGTTTTCATCCCCAAAGTACAAACAATTTAAATTCATGAACTATTTCCTGAAAGTTTATATCATGGCAAAATATGGAAAAAGGCATCTGAAATGAACATTATTCTCAATTCTGCTTCTTTTCTAATGTGAAATACATTCTTCATCCAAAAAGACTGCAATGGTACAGACAGATCCTTTGAAATCATGATGGAATATTCACATTGACTTCCCACCATCAGAAAACTTGTTGAGTTTCTAAAAGCATTTTCATTTTGAGAAATTCAGGCCACTGTTTTGATGAGGTTACAGTAGGCCTTACTAGTATAACCTATAAACCTCAATTCCCCCAAGCATTTCAGAGGTTTTTTAGTGAACCTCTGTTGAGGCAATAAATCATGAGACTGAACGGCAGACTGTCTTTTGCACCAACCTAAGCTCTCAGCAGTCACAGGCTCCCTCTCACACGTCTACCTGGACCCCATGTTTCATTGTGTGGCGCCAGAGCTATTTGCAAACATGCAGCAAGGATACAATGCTTTCACATCAGCAGAAAAATCACACGGAAAACCCTAAGCCAAACACTGCCTTCCCTTCTCCAGTACCAGGGATGGCAAAGTTGCACTTGCATGTCAGCAAGTCTGTGCTGCCAACAGACTCAGCCCGGTTTACTCCAAGCTCAGAGCAATGAGAAAATGGAAAAACATAGTTATTTTCCACTTTTCTTCCCAAAAGTCATACCACTTGACTGCTACAAATGATGACGCAGTGAGATACTGAAGGTAATGGCATATAGGAAGCAAACCAACACCAGTGGTTCAGGTTTGCATCTGTGTTTACACCTGTTTGCACATACGAATTTATGTGCAAACAGAAACTTGACTTCTCAAAGGGAGTGCTCATACTGTCAAATTCAAAATGCAGAGTACTTGAAAATTTTGTCCAGTATAAACATTAAGGGAATCATTACTCAGTTTCCTGAGATTAAATTCACAACAGTAAAAGTGCATTATAAGCTTCTTTAAACTGAATGACCATTCCTTGTTGCTATAATTGGCAGGGAGTATTGAGTTAAAGGCGTACTGGTTTTGTTGGGTTTTGTTTGTTTTTTAAGAGCCTAGAAAATTCCAACCTAACGGATGAATGTTTAGGCAAGTCGTGAGTGTGATAGCAAACAAGGAGTTATGACAAAAAATATTCCCCACTTTTAACTATTACAGGAGGTAGTTGTGTCTAGTATAATAGATCCTTTACTGTACTAAGCAAGAATCTATTCAGCTGTCCTTGAAGTATTAATTTTACTGCTATGATTACAAGACTGTTATTACCTTAATAAAATACATTCAGTTTACAAGCTAAAAGGTCTGTGGTTTGAATATTGGAATAATCCAATTTAATTAGAATAACAATGTGAAAACCGTTCACATAACAATTGTGAACAATTTTCTAATGGACTTAAATAATGTGCTTGTAAAGGACATTGACAGATGATATATTTACTTTTCCTAGCAGCACACTGGAGATCTTCAAAGGAGGAATGTCTAAACCAGAGCAGATTTAGATACCTCAACATGTCTTAAAACTGTGGGTCTAAACCAAAGGCATTATTCAGGTCCCCTCTACCTTTGGTGGCCCAGAGTTAATAAGAATAAAGAGCACCTAAATAAAGAGCACCTAACTTTCTCCATCTCCCTTACAAATAAAGAACAATTTTGTCTTAGACAACAAGAATTATATATATATATATATATATATATATATATATATATAGTGTCTGTACAGCCATTTACATCTGAAAAGTGCTATCCAGGTAATTAAAGGTAACAAGCAGTTGGATATCACTGTATGGCTGGTTAGTTGGATAAGCCCAATTTAAAAAGTTCAAACAGTTAGAGATACTAACAAGCCCAACATTGAGTAAGAAGCATCCTTTCAATGATAAAAGAGAGAGGGTCCAAATTTCAGCAAAGCCAGCTTACATTATTCCTCACATAACTGCTCTCAAGGGGCAAGAGGCTACACCCTAAATTGTGGACAGAGTGCTATCTAGAATCAGAAATAATATTACTTTCTAATCTTAAAGGCCTTGTGCTTGGCTTAGTCTGAAGCCACACATGTTCTGAACATACTGAGCACACTGTCAACGCTTGAAAAATTAGTAATAATCATTGAAATCTTTGCAGGACTTTTTCCTGTGCCATAGAAGAGAGTTACTGCAATCTGCTGTATTTTAAATTTCTTAAAGAATAGTTCTTGTGCTCCTGGCAGGCTACCAATTGGACCCTGGTTTTGGCAAAGCATTGGGTCTTTAAGTGTTACACATAACACACAGCTTGTAAGGATGCATTTCCTGATGAAGTTCCTCTTCTTTCAAATGTCTGAGGGCAGCAGCTAGCCTTGGTTTAACTCCACTGATTTCAAGGAAATTGAAGTAAAGGGATGAATTTGAAGCAGAGTCAGAGCTCAGTGCCATTGTAGCACAGAGCAATTTATAATGAACACCCTCTCCTTACATTCTTAATACCTCCCACAATGAGTGAAGTGAAGGCTAAGTACTGAGAATTCTTGGGCGTACTAGTGAAATCAAGATGAACTGGAAATGAACTTAATTCAAATCATAATATTCAAAGAAAAAGTAAAAAAGTTTACCTATCAGAAGTTTTATCACAAAACTAAATAATCATCCTCATTTTACAACTCCAGTAAAACAACCTACAGCTGTCTTTGCTTTCATAAGTTTTAAAAACCCGAAGGTGAATTTAAAATAATTCACAGGCAGGCGCTTACTTTTAAAAGATGACACACCGATGCAAAGTAGTAATGTAACAACTGATTCAATGATTGTCTGCATTTAGATAAAATATGGTTCTGTATTTCATAATTAGATATTGGTAAGCCTAGTGATGAGGGAGAGATAAACAGCCTCAAGACTCTCCACAACCATAACCAGAAATGAAATTCTCAAGAAAACAAATATAATAAGATGTTCCATGAAATGAGAGTATAGGTCTTTCATAACAAATATCTGTATGTTTCTAGAATCAATATACACAGAAATGTGTGGAGGTTTGTTTATGTATGTGTGTACATACATATAGATTGTTTGTACAAATGTTTAATGCATGTTTGCATGCCATCTGTATTTAACACACACACATCTATGAATTTCTACACGGCTGTATGAATTCCCAGCATTTCTTTTCTCATTGTAATTTAAGGGTTAATGATGCAATCAGGTTGAAAGGAACAAGTTTTAATTTAAACCCTGAAGTTAGTGGCTACTATTAGACTCGGTTTGTTTTTATCTTCATTGCACAATGGTTTTGTAAAGCTAACAAAAACTACTATAATATTTTCCTCTTGCAAAGTCTGTTTGCTAATCAGTAGTGGATCTAATCAAGGACCTAATAGTGCATAATGGTACATTTGCTTCCCGGGAGAAGCCAGTGTTTCTCATCACACCAGAAAATACCCCCTTGCAAGGTGCAACCAGTATCCATGGACTCACTGCAACAGTCTAATAATTTAATTGCAAGCCCTTAGGCAGGGGTAACTTAAATTACAATTACAGAGAGCTCTAGCACTGCTGCTAACATCTGTGTGATGAACACTGTACTGATTAAAGGTTTTTAAAAGAGAACTCAGCACTTCATACTCCGGAATAAGTCACTACACTAACTTTGAAGTCTTCTATCTTACTATTTTAATACTTGTGATGCACTCTGCCTAGTCTTTTCTGTGGGGATTCAAAGGATCCAAGCTCACTGTAGTGTCTGCTCTTTCAAAGTCGTACAGGGGCGTGCTTACATTAGAAATACCTTTTTTGCAGGTAGAATACACACAACAGAAAGTCATTCTACAGCACTGGAAGAAAAGCACCATGCACAAACAATGCCTTGCCACCACTTCAAAAACCACAACAAGTTTTGGAAGAATGCAGACATCCTAGAGCAGCAGAAATACAAGGCCTGTCCGCAGTCTCTGCTTAGCCATAGGGATCCCAGACCTACAGCAGGATTCTTCAGCATGTACACCATGTACAGTGCGCAGAGGACTGAGCCATACCTGCTGGATCAGCCTGAGCCACCTAGGACGGCTCACCCTGGTTTCACACTCAGGTCTGTGCAACAGCTCCACATAAAGGCAGGTTTTTGCACAAACCAGTGACTTTCCTGTTGGCCTGCAGGACTGCAGTATGTAATATTGTAAATCAGAGAAATCATAGCATATGTGTTGTATATGAAAAGCTACTAGATTCCTTTGAAACCCTGAACCAATGCTTCATATATTCTAATTTGCTACTTTTTTTGCAGCAACATAAAGCAGGCAAGAATTTGATCAGGTAGGGCTTAGCAAGTTTTAAAACCTTTACCAAGTGGTAATAAACAACACAAGGCCTACTCCCTACCTTTCAACCGAGCAAAAAGATGCAGTTGGTGCATCTTAGCCCAAGTGACAGGACACTGCCAGCTTCCATAGCTCTGGTAAGAATCCAGCAACTGTGGTTTTCAAACTGTTGGGATGGAAAGGCGTTGGGGTTCAAAACTGCTCCACTCAGACAACAGGTTTTTAAGTTTCAAGCAAGTTATTCCCCTTCCAGTTAAGTCCTTTTAGGTGAGGTGGGGAAAGTTCGGTGGCACTAAAACTGTTTTTGACACGACAAAAAATCACCTTCAAAAGATGACATAGGAGATTGTTTCCTTATAGACAGCACCTCCAAGAGTGTGCTACTCTATGTTTATCTTTCTCCAATGATAACTTAAATATGTAGTCATTTCTCCAAGAAAAATCTGGAGCTGCCCAAGCAGCCATACTGCCTACCTGCATAAACAGTGGAGATTCTATTCAAGAGCTCTAACAAAGCCTACCATTACCAGACTTTTGAAAAGTCATCTCCCTATTCTTCGGTGTTCTTGAAGCCCATCTTCATAAAATACCCTCCAGTACGTAAATTAAACCAACCCACCTTGCTAGGGACACAAATGGCTTCACCTCACCAGTATCATACCAATGGCTGCAGCAGTCAAAGACTGTTACTTCAGAGCAGGAAGACGTCAAAGACCCAATTTCCAGCCTATTATGCAAGAATAAAACTCAGAAAGCAATAAAGGTCCAAGAACCAAGTGGGCCATCAACTTATTCCAATCCTACCCACAAAAACGCGGTGCCCCAGTATGCAGTCTTCCATCCCAAAAGCAGTAACCCATCAGTGGATGGCATTATCATGAGCTAGTCATTCTTCACAGCCTATTTTTAAAAAGCCCAGCTTTCCCAGCCTGCCTGCAGCGCAGAGAAGCTCCTGTTTCACCCACAACATGATTACAGCTTGGGAAGCAGTGCTGGAGAGGGCAGCAGTCCTAGAGAAATGCAAATATTGCGTAAGTGAAGCAAAAGAACTGTGATACATAACTCTGATTTTGTGAAACACTACGCAAAACTCAGCAATACATAAGGGTGACAGCTACAATGAGCCTGAAGTATGTGAATAAAAACAGTTTCCCTTTTCTGACAGGAAATTTCACTGTTTGAGACAACAAAACAGAAAGAGCAGCAGCCCCTAAGATACAGCCCGCACAAAATAAACTAAAAAAAAAACTTTTTTTTTTTTTTAAAAAAAGAAGAATCTTGGCATATGGTAACAAAAACTATATAATTCTCTTGATCTTTAATCTCTATGCCAATGTCTGTTTTACAGATTATGGCCTCAGCTACTGACAAATCTGCTTAGTGAGTTTTTGGCTGACAAATCTGGCAACACAAATGCTGTCTGAAATACATTCAAAAGGCTAAACATTTTCATAATAGCTACTTTACACAGCTTAGTAGGTTTCCCTTTAGGACACCAATTTGATTTTTTTTAAAGTGACAGTGTTAATTTTTATGATTACACACAGAACTGAGATTTTTATTTAATACAGTGGGTCTTCTAAAGCTTTTCAAGGGGATCAACCACTTTGCCAACAGACGGGTGTTACAGCAGGGGTGATTATAGTAATTTTTCATGTAATTGGGAGTCACCATTTGGTTGCTATCTTTCACATGCTTGTTGCCTCATCATATAATCCTTCATAATGGGGGTTTGTTGTGTGTCACAAGAATGTGCCAAGCAGCCGGGAAATAATAAACAGAGGAACCCCCTGGCTCGTGGGTAGCATGCGTGTTTTAACATCTGCCCAGCTTCTTTCAACTGCAATAAATTTCAGCTGATAGCAGTGACCCAATAAGAAGGCATTTTGTTGTTGTTTTTAGGACAAAATCTTGAACATCACACTTCATTCTCTCAGCTACAGTGGCACAATTTGTAAGAACACAACTTTCTTACAAATGGTATTGCCTGATGTGAAAGATCATGATTCATCAGAAATTAGTAGAGACATCAAGTTCTTGCCCCAAGACGCCTGGGCTCTCTGTGAACAGCAAGACTTGTTCTTTACAATTATTGGCTGCAGTTTGCTTGCATTAAATTATAAATAATTTCAAAGGAAATTCTGAAGCCATGCCACCTCTGGTTGTGATCTCATCAGGTCTCCTCCAGGAAAGAAAGAATAAACAGGTCAGAATGCTACAACAGGAGTTCTCACAGGGTTACCAAGTTCAAGGTGACACAAAAAAAACACATAAGCACCTGCTTAAACATAAACCCAAGAACTGCTCCATTAAAGTTAATAGGACCACTCGTTGGCTTAAGGTCGAGGACATAGAAATGCACTTCACAGATTCCAAGCCTTTGGGAGACTGCTAGAAGAGAAAATAATTCCCTTTGGGCCGTTTGGGTTGTATCCCAAACCATCAGCTGGTCACAGCAGCATGTCGTACTACCTGAAATAGGACATAATTCTTTTATGCTATAAATGTATGCCACATGAACCAAAAATGGCCCTGACATGCTGCAGCCTTTCCTCTATGCCAAAAAGAGATACTAAGGAATGAGTGACCAGCAATACAAAATTTGGGTACTGCAAAACTGTTTTCAGTGATTTAATAATTTGATAAATCAATAGGAAGCAAATGGCCTAGAAAACAGAGATCACTGTATCATATTCTGGATAAGCTGTGTAGTACAATCCAGACCTTGTACTATTGTGGTCACTGCAGATTCTATGGACCCACTGTGCAGCAACACCAGCATTAGCCCTGGGCCTGAGCAAACCCAGACCAGGGAGTGGTGGTCTGCAAAGTGAACTGTACATCCAGCTACAGTTGCTACAGAGATACTATTGCTTCAGTGACACATGAAGCACATAAAAGACTCAAATATCAGTGCTTGGAATATTTAGCTCCCATTACCTTCAGTACGGTGCTCCCAATGACCTCACTGGATTTCAAGTATATTCAGCATATCCAAAGATAAAACCAGGGGATTCTGTAAATTTGTGGCTTTATTTGTGATGAAAGAAACAAAATCCAGATTCACGTTCTTAGTTTTCCTAAGTTTAAAAAACCGCCAACC
The DNA here is from genome assembly GCA_035590215.1 of Microhierax caerulescens. Classification (NCBI taxonomy): domain Eukaryota; kingdom Metazoa; phylum Chordata; class Aves; order Falconiformes; family Falconidae; genus Microhierax; species Microhierax caerulescens. Next base: position 3,268,002 of record JAVJGJ010000032.1, on the reverse strand, counting down.
AACAATTATTTCAGATTACCTTTAAAATATAACACCTTTAATATGTTACTATCAAGAAGAATGCCATTTACCACACTGAATTCTTCCTCTGACTTTTAGATTTATGGTTTTATATGTTGTCTCTTCAACTTTCATAGACAGAATGAGATGGACAATACAGTGGCTGATATACGTAAGCCCTCTGTAGCCATCTGTCCTAAAAGCTGCAAAACCGACTGTCACACAGTACACTTTACCTTGCCTTTAGTGAAGTTGCTAGAATTTCACTTCCCAGCTCATTGTAATGAGAGTGCAATTTTTCACAGCTATGCTTCAGTGAAATCTTCTCATATTACATCTACCTCTAGTTGACTAAGAAAATGCATATAGACTCACATTCCAATTGTTGCAAAGCTTTCAAAAGTATGCACAAGCAAAGAGTACTTAAAGCTGTAGAACAAAGTCCTTTGCTAAAGAAAAGTTTTAAAGAACACATGTGACTGCCCTACTGGCATTTGTCTTACCCATCCAGCTGAAGAGCACAGCAGCATGCTTTGGCAAGTCTAAGAAGCCTATCTCTTCATTACTTGTAAATTAATTCCATAACAAAATGCAGCCCATGGCTGGCCTCTTTCATCCTTCATACAGACACAATGGTGTCAACGAAAGTAATACAGCACAAATGTATGTATGGTATTAATTACATGAAATAGAAAACTAAACAAGATTCTGAAATACAAAAGGCACTATTTACTATATTACGACAGAGTAAAAATGGCTCTTGTACAAGCAGCAGGAGCAAACCAGAATATCTAGGGAGGGGAAGAACAGATCATGGCATATCCCAACCATTTCGCAGTTGGTGTAGAAGAAATTAAGTGATCTATGGCTGGACATTATTCAATTTTGCATTAGAAACTGACAAAAGTGGGATATGAAACAGCACTGACTTGCACTGATGCTCTCACCTAACCTTTACAATGCTCCTTTTGGGTTTTCCTATTGTAATGTTTTCAAATTTGGGTTTTTAAAAATAATGCTTTTGCTAATAAAACAGTGATGATATTAACAGATACATGCCAATGTAAAGATGTCTTGTATCAGGAAAGTGAACAAGCTATCCAGGATGCAGAGACATTCAAACTAGCAAAATTATATTCATAGTAAGAGTGGTGACACTAACTGTAAAGGCCCTGATGAGGTGATGTAATGCATGTGAACAGATAAAGACAGTAGTAAATTCAGGCTTTAAAGTCAAATAAATTAGGGAGCTTGTCATGTAATGCAATGAGGTGAATCCTGGAAAAATCAACCAGGACAAAAAGGGGGATCAGAAAAGAAATCAAGAGACTGTCATGTAGGAGTGAGCGTAAACAGACCTGTCCATTATTCAGGTGCATCCCAAGGAGATGTGCAGGAAGGATGACCTCAGGGAGCATAACTCCTGGAACAGAACGGACAATTATAGAACCTGTCTCAAGTAGAGGCAAATGCATAGTACATATGGCACAGAGAGCCTGCATTGCACTGGAGCAAAAACCCCAGAATTCCCAGGTCAGGTCAATTCACTCTGTCTGCAGTGTTTTGGAAATGGACAGCTCCTTGAAACAAAATACTTTCAACTCCAGGAAGATCCTATTAAAATTAAGAAATTTAAGTATTATTGAACTTGGTAAGTTCAAACACTTACAGCCTAAACCTGACAACATTTATCTTTGAACCAAATTTTTATTTCTGCTAGTCCCAAAGTCTCAATATTCAGTATGCCAGAATGTTCTTGACTGACTTTTGATCAGTTCTATGACAGAAATATTAGATCCCAGTAGCAAACAGTGTTCAGGCTTTCTGTACCAGAGAAAGCTTGGGAAGGTAGTCTGGGACAGCAGGACAAACATTATTATCTTGATGTTCCTGCTAACTGATGGGTCGTTATTAACTGTTGAACTGCTTAATTAGGTTTTATAGTTAACAGACTTATGATTAGAGGGGACAATGCATGTGCTTGTTGAGCTATTGTTTCAAACCATTTGCAAATTCAGAAGAAGCATCACTGAATTCAGGCTTGGGAGGCTCTGGCAGCAAGCTGAAAGGAGAGAAGCTTTCTCTTCTGCAGAAGAAAACTCTCACTTATTCATGAAGTGGGTGGATTCCCCAAACTAACTACATCCCCCAGATGGTAACAGAACATCCTGTTTTGGTGCATGGGGCCCTGATAGCTCTCCTCCTCCCCTGCAGCATCATCCACATCCCTGGGTCTGAACTTCCCTGCATGGCAGAGATCACTGGCCAGCTGACCAGGGCTGACAGTGTGGTTTCAGCAGATCAATTTCACTGGGCTCTGGCAGCTCAGCTTTGTTTCCATTTTCTGGGTGTTAACACACACTTGGTTCACCTGCTTTTTAAATTACATTTTCACTCTGCATCTCAACGGCACAGAACAGTCCTTTCCTGCTATTTTAGGCTCTTTCATACTCTTTTTAGAATTCCCATAAAGAAGCTCCTTTCTTCACTTTCTCCTACTTACCTTTTCCAGTCACCAGCTGGTACTTTTCATCTCTTTCTAGAAATCACTCAGTCTCCCAATTTAGTCACATGTTCACTCCATTCCTCCTGGCCAGCTGCCACACCTCCCAAGCTTACTTTGTCATTCTCCTCTCAATAGGCATCAAACCCTTCACACACAATCTCTGCTAGTTTAGCAAACCCATCCCCTCCAGAAAGACTCCGACCGACAAAAATCTCAGAAGGTACCATCGACTGCCTGTTGAACCCATCATCACTTGTTGTCACCCTTTCTTCTTATTTCTTGTATTCATAATTTCTCCTCATTTTAATCCAGCCACACAACTGAGAGACCATAACTGCACTCTTGATTTTATAATTATACAAACAGTGCATAAAGACACATCGTGAAAAACCCTCAAAGAAATCCTGTTAAGTGAAGATAACATCATAGGCTGCTTGGGGGGAAATCAGGTCAAGTTACATTCTGCATAACCTTCACAATCCTCTTTACTTTAGCACAAAGATAATAGTGGGCTAAAGAATATTTCAAGCCATCTGATTCTTCCCCTCCAACTATCCATGTCTGCTACATAAACTTTTGCCCCATTTTTATATAAGCATAGGTCAGTAGAATCACCATTTGTATGATACAGCTAAAAGAGTGTTCCATGGTCCTTAAACACCCTGATCTAAAATCCTGTAAGGGCATATCCTCCCCTTTGTGAGAAAATGGACTTTTATGTAAAATGCATACTGCTAAGGAACAAGTTTATCTTATTCACAGACTAGCCCGTAAAAGAAGAGTTCAGTGTCTTTCCACATTGAGTCCTGACCTCTCTTCAGGTGGAAATTACATACAATATGAGGTAGACATATACCTACTGAAAGAATGTCTCTCAAATTATTTCACTCAGCTTAGACAAAACAGGCAGTAATGATTTTCATTAACTACAGCTCTATGCTAGAGGTGATCCCACAACCCAGCAGTTAGAAGATCTCAGTGGAAATGCTCGGCTGCTGCCATTGTTCCTTGACTTCAGCATTGACTGATTTCAATTGCACCTCATGTCCACAGATTTTGCCTCTAAATTCTGTTGTCCAAAGTACTGAAAATGTTGAAACTGATGTAACAGTGAAATATTCCTGAATTTTCTCTCCAGTCACCAAATAATATCTCAACTACTTTAGTTAATATAGTCATATAATTACTTGGATGACATAAATTCCCAGCTGTGTACAAACCAGAAACTTTGCACATTTCAGCTCTGTGGGAATGGCATGGAATGGATTCCAGACAAGTAAGGTTTGCCAGCTTGTTTGGGACACAAGGCCGATATTCCTCTCTGTTTCACCTGTTGCTGTCAGTTGACTGTCAGAGACACAGATTTTTCAACAAAAAAATAAACTCAGACATTTAATTATTAAGAGGTGTTTTGGCAATCTACAAAATGATGCAAAGGCATCAGGATCCATTAGACATTTAGCCTGGGAAATATTATTCAATACCAAGATAACACAAGTCTTACACCTCACTTCTCTAGTAATCTTCAGCAACTTGAAACACACCCCCTTTTTTTTTTACCTAGCCCAGTCCTCCTAAATCTTTTAAGCAATGCTTTCACGCTAGTGATTTCAATTAGAGTAAAATCCAGCGTATAAATCTAATGAATAAATTTCACCAACTATAAGCTCCCTACTACAAATTTTTCCAAAAGTTGTTTTTTTTTTTTTAAATTGTTGATAATCATATGTTGTTTATGAAGATGTAAGACTAATAAAATGCTTCAGCTGTCAACCAGTACATGCAACTTTGCTTCCAAATTGAGGCAGTTTTAAAGCATTCCCTCCAAGAAGGCAGGAGTTCAGTTGAATTTTCAGGCGCCAACTGTTAGTGACCACACACACAAATTGAAGTTTTTTCCACATGTGCAGGCCAGACAGTAATTTTTCTGAAGTGAAAATTAATGCTCTGTGTTCTTGGTAGACATGATTATTTTTTTAAGGTGCTTATTTTCTTGAGAAACCTATTTTGTACTGTGCTTACTTTAAATGAAAACTTCAGAACCACTTTAAAGAGGGCCTCTGAAGTAATTATTAGGTACTGATATTTCTGCAATAAACTAGATTTACATAATAAACCATGATTCCACATGTGGATCTACTGCAGTCCAGAGACCACCAAATAATCTGGACGAGGGGATCATGGGAATGTTGATCTGCCTGAGGGCAGGAAGGCTCTACAGATGGATCTGCACAGGCAGGATCGATGGGCCAAGGCCAGT
>JAVJGJ010000032.1:3212759-3239091 GCA_035590215.1 Microhierax caerulescens | reverse complement strand
CACCAGTTGGCACCAAACAACCTGTGACACTATAACAGGATTAGTTACAGAAGAGCAATACCAGTCTTGTCCATTATCTAGCAACAAGCATGGGCTCAGTAACACAAGGTTTCTCTAATTCACTCAAATACATAAAATCCTTTGCATTCACAGACATAGAAAAGCATATTTTCAGCATAGCTCCTGCAGTTTCTTTAGAAAAAAAACTACATATCCCTAAGAGATGCTCTGGAGGTCATCAGCATATCACACGAGAAGATGCACACTGCTACAAGTTTACAGCCCTGACAACCTCAAAAAAACAAGTAAGACCTTGGTGCTCATTTCTCTTTGCTGGGCATGCTGCAGTACATTTTGCATGCTGGAAAGCTGCAGTTGTACCTAAAATCTAGCAAAAAATATTTGATAGAAGATTATTTTTCATCCCTTTGGTGTGAAGTTTCTTGTTTTGTTTGGCTCCCTAGTCTCCATAGGTTTTAGACCTGTCCTACACCTGGTTAAAGCATATTGGTTTGCACTCATCATCTCTCAGACATTTTGCACTGAGTAGCAAATGAGAGCAATTTGTGACACAAGATACTACGACATGTGGAAAAGACACATAATTAGTGTCAGAATGAATGCATTTGCTTTTTAAAGCCTATTTGTCCTAGGATTTCAAATGAATCAAGCTGCTATGTCTCTCTCAACAGCTCTATACTGCTGTATAATGAATTAAAAGCTAGTGTTGCTAAAATGTGCAAGCTTCAGGAATAAAATTACTACTGTATGCATCTCAAAACCAGGGATGAGAGGATCTTAAAAGGCTCTAAACTCTAATGTAGCCTATTTAAAAGCTTTCCAAAAAACTATCCCATTTTGCTAAACAGAGAATTCTCAAGCAAAATCACCCCTTTCCGTGACAGATTACTATGAATTTACAAAGCTAGTTTGAATCTTGTCTTTTGAAAAGGAAAATCTCACACTTACATCTTCTTGCCCTATATGTATCATTCAGGTTTGAGTCCAAAGCACTCTGTATGCAGCGCACACAGCGGCCTATCTCAGTGCCCCGTATATACATAGTTCTCTGGCCTCTCTCAAATCTTTCTTCCCTCTTTCCAGATAAATATTCTCATCCATCACCGTTTCCTTTCCCTCCTGTCCAGATACACATAACCATTATCTTCCAGAGAGGCACTATCAGTGACATCATCAGGCCAGTGTCCCACACCCAGGGACAGCTGGGACCATCCCTCAAGAGGAAAGGGCACTTCAGACTTTTTGCCCATTCTCTGTGTTTACACGTTGGCTGAGACTCTTTACAAGACTGTTACCCACAAGATGGAAGCCCGTGCCTTTGACCACAGGCCACTCTTATTAGTGTCTTATTAGAAAAAGGAATCTGCCTTTGACAAATTAGAATGGAAACAACTCTGAAAACAAGGAAAGCTCTCCTAGTGATTACCTGCCCTTTCCAGTTTCTAAACCCTGATCCTGTTCTTCAATGCCATATGGCCTAAGCACTGTAACTCTTCTTCTAAAATATTGATACTTTGCCTTTCCATATTTTGAAGATCTTCAGTGGATTAAGACAGAAATGTGATGTTCACCAGAGCCTCTTCCCCATGACCCTTAAAAGGAGTTGGGAAGTGGATGAGAGGGATCCCAGAAAGCATTTTTCCTTCAGGCATTTGTAATCTTGATTCATTTCCTTTTTACTAACTGAGGTTGCTTGTAGTAGAAAAATGACTCTAACAGGACACGAGGTTCTCCTAGAATCAACACTCTGAATAAGTCCAAATAATTATGTTTTGATCAAGGAATAATACATTAGTGACAGGAGAAGAGAGGGAGTAAGCAGACCATCTTTGCAGCTATCTTGCTGATGATGATGCCAAACATATATTGGGACAACATGAACAATGCTCAGTAGGGCACAGGCCCATTTGACAATCCTGTGGCCAGTGTGCTTTTTTCCAACTATTTCCCACACAAAGCCCCTTCAGAAATAGGCAGTGTGTCCTGCATCCCAGACCCACCAAATGTCCTCACGATATCCCGCTGTAGCTGAGCCTTCCCCAGCTGCAAAGGTGCCATGTATTTTTCTGCCTCAGCCAGCTGCTTATACAGCTAGATGACCTCATCAGCTAATAGGAAAGCACAAATTTTAAATGCCACTTTATGATTAGGTAACAAAACAAACACACACACATTACTGCGAGATAAAAGTCTCAAATGTAGTCTGAGATACAAGGCACAGCCAGATGCCTTCAGTGACCCTGAAAAAATGTTATCTTAATGTAATACACACCTTTGACTTTTTTGTTGTCTTTAATGCATAAAGTAGCCTCAGACACAGGTTCAGGAATAGTTGTAATATAGCCCACATGGTAAGTATAGCACTGGACTAGTAAGTACTTCATTTCAATATTTAGAAAGATATTGCTAGACCATGTACCAGGTAACAAGTCAGTTTTATCACTTCATCTGAAGCATCCAGTGTATCACAGCTCAAGCCCTGCTGCTGTGCTCAGACAAGCAAATCTCCAAATAGTCTCAGAAGGCATTTTGCTTATGGAAAGAGTGCAGAATCAGACTTAATTTAAGGTAGGAAAATGAACAGATATGGTACTTTAAAGCAAGGATTCAATTTTAAAAATAAAGAAATTATTTATCACTATGCATCATAAAACTTCAAAATTAAACAATAAGCCCAACCTTGTTCTGATAGTAAAAGGCATCAGAATTGGGCCCAAGTCTTAAAGGATTTGAGACCAATTTTCACTTCTAGCATTTCCCATAAAAGAAGAAAGCCCACTTTTTCCAGGAAGAAAGGGCATGCTTCTTGCCTTTTTCTCAGCATTTTGTCATCACTCCAGTAAGTTTCCAGCCATCATTTTTAGCATCCATGGCGTTGCACAAGCTAAACACAGGGAATTATAACAGTGAAGTTCAAAGTACAGCTCTATTAGCTTTCAAAGGAACTGTTAAAAGCAAGCATCTGATGTACCAGGAGTGTCAAGACTTGCATATAAACTGAATGTTACAAAACTGAGCACTCATGGAAGTCAATGGGATTACTTAAGAGTTCATAAAGTTAAATGTGCATACATTTCAGGAAGCCTCATGCAGGTTACAAACACCCCTTAGTACTGTGCATTGCTGAACTTCCTTGTAGCATTTCCAAGCTGGCAGAGGTGCCCTTCCACTAAAAACTGAGAGCATGGCCTAACTTGGTATAGCTTAGCCTAACCTATGATGCTTTTAAAAGCCCACATCAGCCCAAAGCTGCCTGAAAGCAGCTGATGCAAACACTTTGCTGGGAGTTTTTAGTGCTTGCCTTTCCAAACCAGTCTTTCCCTTCCAGTTCAGGTTTAGGAAAGTTTGGTGTTTGGGGTTTTTTTTTGTTTGTTTGTTTTTTGCTGGGTTTATTTATTTATTTATTTATTTAAATGTATACAATTAGCGGTTCTTACATGTTTCTCTTCTCAAAATAAGATAAAACAGTGTTTGATACTGCAGAGGATTCTCTGACTCACCAAGATAACCTAAACATTGTTATTATCATCACCTTACTGTTATTTGCCTGACACCACAGAGGTGTGCCTCTCATGCTAGATTACATTCCACATAGCAATCCGAGTTCTCCAGAAATAATTTACTCCACAATTTAACTATAATGAATAATAACCATGTGTTTAGATAGGAGTGTTACACTTTTACGACATTGATTTTTTATTCTTTCATGAATACGTTCATAAAGTTGGTGTCAACAAATTAATATGTGTGGCTTTAGAAGCCAAAGGGAAGAGTTATGGAGGAAAGCACATCACAAGCACCAACCTGAGTTTCTGGGGCCCCTTGAAGCAGGCCAGGTCTTTGCTCCATGGCAGCGTGCTACACACTGCAGCAAGCATTTGTCTGCTGGCAAGAGCTCCCCAACCTCATGCATGCACCTATGTCATGCTTCAGCATTTGATACTAATAATGTAGCATTTGCATCAAGCCTGTGGGCCCCCTTCAGAGGAGGTTTCCTGCAGCCCCAGTCTGTGGCCAGTGGGAGCACAGCTCTGCAGACACAATGGTGCCTTTTGCTCACGGGCAGTTTAGGTGTCTCTGATCAGGTAACAGGTCCGTGAGGATGTGGTAAGGTACAAACAGCCTTAGGAAAGCTATCAGATGCTAAAATCCTGTCCCGTTCCCCAGACATCTGCAACCCCATTACCTTTTCCATCTAATATGAGATCTGGCTAATTACTAATTTGAATTTGTTGTGCAAGAAAACCACAGGCTACAGAGTCAAGTGAACTATGATCATGCCAGAGGCTCCTCTTAGACTGAACTGCAACATGACTATGCAAATATTTACCAGGCCAACAAAACAAACAAATAAAAAACACCAAACAAAAATCAAACAAACAAAAAACCTAACACCAATAGCCAAACAAACAAAACCCCCTCTTCATCACAGATGTCTCTTCAACAAAAAAAAGAAAAAGGGGGTGGGTGGTGGTATAAAAAAAAACCAAACCCCCAAACCAGAAATATTGCAGAGGTGAAGAATACAGCCACACAGTTCCAGTCACGGTTCCAAGGGGACAAGTGTTAGGAGCCACTATATATGCAACATTCTCCGGGAACTGCTAGCAGTCAGCCACATTTAGATTTTGCCCCAAATGAACTAATCTCAACTAAGATATCTAATGGATTTCTTTTAAGAAAAGCTTTATTAATCTAATCAGACCTAAGATTTATCAAAGAAAGTAATTTTGCAAGAAAACACAAATAGTTGAAAATAAAACAACTTGAAATTTTTGAGGACCAGTTTTGATCTCATTTCTCAGTTTTTAATTAACAGAAAAATAAGCAATGATAAATTAAGAATGCTTTGATGTTCTTCACAGAATTTTAAATTATTCTGAAGTTAAACCACATGATTTAATGTGATCCCTCACTGCCTTCAAGATACTTTCTTGGAAAGTAATTGTTTCTCGTTTGCCCATTTGTACAGTATCTGCAGTCATATGGCAGCCAATATGCTGACTGAAAACATTCAGACAAAATTTCAACATTCAGATTCTGTTTAGGACCTTTTATATATTTTTAGCAGATGCATTTGTTTTATAATGCAAAAAGTATTAAATACATATATCTCTTCAATTTAAATTTTAAAATAAATCTAAATTATTAACTTTAATAACTTGAATTATTAAAACTAATATTAGTTTTTAATATGTTCATACACCTGGGTTAGCTCTGCACTAGGAGAGATACACATTTTTGATGGAAAATGCATTTGGAAAATGGGTAAAGAAAAAAAAATCCAACCAATGTGTCCACACAAGCAAGCTGGCCTTCGCAATAGGAACTGGGAAATAATTTCTTAAAGTCACCACTTCAGTTGCAGGTTTCAGGAATGTCTCTTGCACCTGAAAGATGGTCTGGGATATCAGCAGTTATTAAGAAAATAAATACCAGCACTCCCTTCAGACTTGAGCATCCGTGCTGGGAATTTATGAGCATGATACAGTTATATGTACCTTTAACCAACCCTAATTAGACAATTCCTCTCACATGTAGATGACTTCATGCCAACGAAGGGGGAGGAAGGCATGTCTTTATTGCTCACTGAAAATACAACTGCCGCTAACAGTAGGTGTGAACACACCTAGCGCTTCCAACAAGGTCTCATCCAATTCAAGACACATACTGAAGTGTTTCAGTTTATCATGATGAGGAACCTAAAAGTGTCTGCTCTTACTGATCTGACAGATAGGAACTGACAGCCTATAGTTTTCCATTTAGGGCTCCTGTCCAGAGTAGACTATGTCAGGTCCAGTGCATTTTTTTCACTGCTTTATCACACCTCAATCACTCCAGACCACAACACCACAACATTGGGAACCTCAGTCCGTGCACCACCCTACAGCGAATCTGCTTTCATGTTTTTATATAGCCCTGTAAGCATCCAATGCACTTGATCATACAATTAAGTGATTTTTTTATCCTGAAAACAAGCTTGATTGTTGAAAATGCAAATGACTTTGAAAATTGCATTTCAGTGCAACAGATGTTATTCTTACTGTGTTCAAATACTTGGTTGAAATATAAAGCCTAATCTTCTCTCAAAAAGGAAAACATCACAACTTTAACAAAGGCAAACTGTGATAATGAAAGTACTGTAGTATGTGTCACTGGATTCCATTCTGGAACTGTGTAATGCACAGTGATTTTGTCTCATCATTACCAAAGAATGAATGTCACCAATTGTTTTTATTATTATATTAAGACTCTAGTCACATACAAATCCAATTCCATGACTGAAAACCTACGGACAGAATATGACCGCTCTTATTCTTACAATCTTTATGAGAGTTGTATCTCTTCCTAGTAATCCAGAATACCTGTAAGATCTACTAAAGCAACTTCTCCATCAGGCATCATTTCTTTTGGAACATTAACAAAAAAAAAAAAAAAAAAAAAAGTTCGCCTAGCAAAAACCCCAGTTTTAATTTTTAAACTAAGCAACAAAACCATATATAAAACAAAGAGCAATTATTCACGAAACACAGTCCTCTATTTCAAATTAAAAAAATAGAAAATTCAAAAGCCAGAGAATTATTCTCTAAAGAATGTAGGAAAACTGCTGTTGCAAGACAAGCTTAGGACACTAAGTCGGAAGAAAAAACAACTGTCAATATCTCCATTATTAGAGAAAGAAATTTACCAATACCAGAGGGTTTTTTAGTATTCCAAACAAATTTCCAAGCATATCAAGCATGAACAAACTGCAAACATTTAAAACAGGTAGTACCACAGCACATGACACCTTTGTGGGACTTTCAGTGCAAAGTGTGAGTGTTGTAGCTGCTACTGGCCCTTTCCCCCCTGCCCGTATAGGGAAACTGTGTGTTAGTAAAGACACTGGATGAACTAGGCACTGTGCAAGCAGACACTCTCACTATGCCTGACCTCTGCCGAGGGGCACAAAGGAAAAGAAAGTCCCTTTGCCACATCTTCTTTCAATGTTTGTATGTCACTGTAGGGCTGGGGAAAGCCTGGCCAAAGTTACTTGATGCAGCTGAACACTCAAGACTTCAGATGTGAAAGTTAATTTGAACAGACAGAAGTTGACAGTCTATACAATCAGTTATTTAGAGATCTAATTGAAATTGCTGATACAAGCTGTCTGTCACATTGTATCAAGAAACTTCACTATTAACAAAAATCAATAATAAATCAATAAGATTTAAGTTGAATATGTACTCTAGTAACAGTAACTGCATCAGGAATTTACAAGCTACACACAATGCTCTTACCAACTTTCATCTCTGGATTTTGTATCGTGTACACAATTCTTAAAATAACTGTTCTTGAGAGAAAAAAAACCACACGTGTGTGTGCATTATATATATAAAAATAAAATGAGAATGTGCAGCTAGTTGTATACTTAGCACTGTCTACAGATAATTAGCATCCTGGATGTCTCCACAGTACATGTGTTGACTACCTTTTTTCAGATACAAGCAATATCTGGGCTTTTGTGTTATTTAAATGAGATAAATGCTGAAATTGTCTCACGTCTACATTATGCTAAAGAAGAATGTCTCCTTTGTAAAGGCATCTCACATCTCAAGACCTGCAGACTCTGTTAAGGTGTGTGACACAACCATAAAAGACAACAACAAAAGTAAATAAAAAACATGGGCCACCATATAAGATACTGAAATGTTTATATGTGCAAATAAAATACTGATGTTGTGCTACCTCTGTGATTTCTCATATCTGTGACATTTCTACTGTCACAAATGCTAGTTTATAGCTCTTGTTTCCCTTCATCCTCACGTTGTTCTGTATTCCACAAATTGTGCCTTTTTTTGACCACTGGAAAGCACTGCAAGAGGGAGTGAAATGCTACATTAACAACAAAAACCAAACAAAAAAAAAAATCTAATCAATCTGGTTCAAACTTTGACATGATTGCGCTGCTTTGGCTGGAAATTGAGATACTGGGATACTTCTCATTCCAAACCTAAATAAGCTGAGGCATCAGAAACTTGTGTTGAAACTTACTCTCTCAAAATTCATATTTTGAAGGGTAAGATGATTTCTAAAATTTTAAAATACCCTTAAAAATAATCCATGACCATGTCTGGATAGAAGCCAAGAGGTTGTCTCCTTTTAAGCTTGCACCATCATGTATACAAACACAAAAAATATTCTTTTCTCAATCTATAAAATTTACACACTTTGCACCAGTCTACAAAGTGTAAGGATATGAAAAACATAACTGAGCGCTATGGAAAAAGAAACTAACGTGTATGGTCACACTACTGTGTGTGAATCATGTGGTTGCTGTTTTATGTGCTGTGTAAGCAACGTGATATGAATGAGCTCATTAGAATCCTAGTGTTTGGATTTTTTTTCCAAGTTAACATTACTTCTCTTCAGTTTCTACAATCCCCAGCATATGACAAACCCATGCTTGAAGGAGGAAAAGCTCAGTTTCATTCCTTTATTGATCTATCAAACAAGAACTTAATCAATCTTCTTTATAAGCTATTAAAGCAGAGCAAGAGAAATGAACTTACCTGATACATTCAACATTGATTGCTTCTTTCCAAGAACTGAATGTCAGCCTTATCTGCTACTACAGCTGTGATTCAATTTTTCAGAAACAATTTTTTCCTTCATTAGCTCCCCAGAAATAGTGCAATTAAAAATGTATTTTTGACAAAGTAGAGAATATAATCAAAATTAAATGGACACTACTTTCTTTTAAATTTTGTTAAGTTCATTCCTGAGAGCACTGAGACCATAAGATCAAGTTCAGTTAAGGAAAACCTTCTAATAAAATATAAGCTAGCCCATATTCTGACAACCCCATCACTAATTTCAGTGGAAATTCTGCATGCCAAACAACTATGGAATCCAGCAATAAGAATTTCCACCTTACAGGATCTATCAAGAATTTAAAAACAAAAGAGGTGCAAATGTTGCTACAAAATTCAATGTATTCAGGGCAGTTTCAATGTTCAAATTCATTTTAGGTCAGCTTAGCAAAACCCGAAACATTCTGATTTGCTGAACTGTACCAGAGCTTTATTTTTTTTAAAATAATTCAACCTTATGTTACATACATCTATGTCCAACACCAGAGTAACTCCTGGGAACCATAGCTCAAATCCTTCCTTTGAGACCCTCCCACAAGACCTAGCAAGTAAACACATTCCCTTCAGTTCCTTACCTAATCTTCCCTTTCAAGGAGTATAAGGTCTGTAGGACAGTAGGTGAATCGTGGGACATGTAATTTACAATTACTATGCCTAATTCAGAAGGGGGCAATACCTGGTGCAAATTACAGCTGAATTACATGTCTTTCACCTCTGTTACTACCTGTTTTGTGTTATAGCACCACAAAAGGGAGGAAACTGAACGTGGAAGTCATCACAGAAAAGCAAACAAAACATTTCTATTTCATAAAACAAACTGCCCATTTGGATGTAATTGTATTTATTTGTAGGTATTTAATCTATAAATATTGTGATAGCTGCAGCTTTTATTTGATTTGAGATGGAACCAGATATTGAAATCAGAATTTCCATTGGATGGAAATCTTGGATTTTTTACTTGCTTTGCCAGGACATAATGCATACAAACATTAGGATTGTAAACTTAGGACATCTGAGAAATGCCTGAGTAAAGTTACCCATGCAACTTTACATTCATTATCCCCTGTTGTTACATTAGACAATTAGTTATGGCTTCTGGTTTTGCTATCAGAGCACTTTTTCTCTGTGTGTCTTTCATTTTTTGTCTTTTTTCTCTACCTATAGCACTGAAACAATATTTGCATCCTTTTTAAAAGTCTTTGAGATTCAAGAACTATCTGTATGTTCTTGAATGTACAGAAATGTCTGTAATTAAATGATATGCTTTTATTACTGGCCAAGGAAAGAGAGAGAGACCTCCAAGGTTAGTATTAAGTTCTTTGTAGGATGGAATTTCGCAGTTTTTCATACCTGGGCCACCACTTCCGTTCTAGCAAAATGGAGAGCTGGTACAAAGCCCTACCCTGACAGTGACAGCGTGGTTTGGTAAACGTGGCCATGACTTCCCTAAAATGCAAGAAATTACTCTCATGACCACTGCAAATCTTATGACATCCAGGTAACAAAGTGGACTTCCTTCTGCTAAACTGTGAAGAAGTGCCCTCAGTTACTACAATCTTTACAAAGCAAGACACTGGAACTGGAAGGAAGCATAACTGCCATGTGTCAAGAAATCTTCCTGGAATCTCAAATGGAACAGAATGTGAAACATTTTGTCTTGTCAAACAATAAAATAAAAATGTTGCTTTTGAGCACTTTTTTTTTTTTTTCTCTTTAACTAGAAGGGGAAAACACAGCCTTTGCTATTAAGCATGTCTATTTTCATGGGAAATCCTTCCATTTGCAATATCTGCATATCATGTTTAAATATCTCCCCCAGGAATATATACCACTTAATAATGCTTCTGTTTATTTATTGCAAAAATCAAGAATAGCTGGAAGTCCATTACGAGAATCTTTTAGCAAATTTAATTAATTTGTAATTAATTTTATTGGTATTTATGAGAGAAGCCTTTAATCAGCATAATTTAGACTGAAAATTACAATATTAACTAATATTAATTAAACAACAATGTAATAATTTCAATAGTTGTAATTATTTTTAGATTAAATTACCTGCTAGTCAATTCTACACTGCTTTTGAAATTAATTAGCCAACTTAAGCAGGCTCTGTACCCGCTAATCTACGAAGGATAGGACACAATGTCTAAAGAAGCCAAGAAAGACTCCTTCCAAATGTCAGCTGGGTTGTCACAATTTAAAAAACTGCTTTTGAATCCTTATTTTAAGTAAGGTGTGTTGTTTAAACTGGGGGGCATGCTTTCAGATAACACGGGGCCTTGGATTTTGGAGCTGACTTTCCTTGTTTTCTCTTTCTTCCCCACAACTGTATCATCTCGTCTTGATATAGCAGTTATTGTAACCTTATTATTTGTATGGGACACTGCATAGGAAACAGATATCTCTAGATATCTCACTTCTTTGCTGTAACTCCATTCCTTTGCCAGGGCTAAATATTAAAAAGTCAGGGTTTAAAATGCTACAGCTTCACCTCTGCACTGTGGCCCCATTAACAAAACACAGCAAATAAATAACAGATTCTTTTATTGGCATCCTGATCTGGGACCCTTAATGGCTTACACTAACAAGTCTTTCTCCACCATCACAGGAGTATTTGTGATAAAAGAAGGGAATCTCATTGAAGACCCTGAGATTCCCACAGCTGTAAGTAAATTTAGGTTTCTTTTTACACATGCTTGATGTGAAAAGGGGCAAAAGAGAGGCATGTTACCTCCAGACTTAATGGGAACTACTTACTGCAGCAGACAATCATCTATCAGGTTATCAACAATACAAGTCCCACACACAGAAAAAAGGGTTTCTGCTTCCTACTGAATTCTTGCAGCTAGAGAAACCCTTCTCTCTCTCACACAAAGTCTGGTTACATGAGACAGACTCAAGAAAACAACAGTTCTGTTGATCTGAACACTTGGTGCTAGAATGTAATTAATGGTAAAAACGTTATACATAATAGAGCTATGAATTGTCCCAGTTCCACTACAGATGACATGGCTGTGAAGTTGTAAGTTCCTATCTATAAGCTATACATTAGTTTGTGTGGCTTTCCACCTTTGAACTTGCCTTGGAATTTTCCATAAAGTGAAAAAAAGGTGAAATGTTTCTTCTGGTTCCACTGTAATAGTACCATGCCTCTCAAATACTGTCTACAGCCAGTAACAAAAGAACACATCTTGTCACACTCACTGCTTCCTTTCCTAACCAACAATATTCTTTTAACTGTGAGCAAAAGCACAGTATTTGCTTGGTATGGATCTATATGCATGCTGGCATATAGCATATACACGTTGGTTTAAAACCTTGGCCTCCTATGACATCAATATGCTTTCATTGATCTCTGGGTCACCTAGATGAGGACCAAAGTGAGTAAATATTTCAGTCTTACAACAATTTCCATTCATCTGTTTATATTTCAGGCATGGGAATTTGCTGACTGAAAATTCTTTAAATGATAGCCACTGTTTTCAAAGGCAACTAGTCATTTTGGGAATCTGAGTTTTATGTTCCTAACTTGGAGTTCCTTGAAGAGATGTGAATTTCAAAGGGAAGCTTCACACATAGTTTAGCACATTCCCAAACTCAGGCCTTTCCAGGGCAAGTCAGCTTGGAGATTGAGTGATTAGTCAAATTTGAAAAGGTGAGTGGCCATTTTTCCTTTTTTTTTTTTTTTTTAATCAGGCCAGATATTAGACAGGTTTGATCATGGCAAGGCTGTTAGAGACATGTAAAGCAGAATATAGAAACAAACAGTGCTTAAAAGGTGAAGTATATACATAATACATATTATTATACATTATCTGGCAATACATTATCTAGCAGGCTAACTGTCATCCTTATTTGCTTCAGAATTTCTCAATACAACACTTCATTGACCTTAAAGGAATTATACAGAATTACTCCAATGAATAAAGACAAGGTTTTCAAATGTATTTTAGCAACTACTGTTTCTTAGGTGCTTTGGAAAGTCTTACTGTGTGTTTATTTAGACCTTTAAATTCCTAAGAATCTTAGAAAATCTTTTTCCAAGTGTTGCAGGATCTGCATTATTCTTCAGAATGTCGCAGAAGAGACTTACAAGAATATAGTGTGATTTATAGGGAAAAATATATATAAAAAAGCTGACCTTTAAACAGAGACTGACCATGGTGCAGAGGGTCAGGTTGGCACCCACAGAGTTAAACTGTCTAAGTCTACAACAAAGGAAAAAATATTAGCATTGCTATCTGTGTAAACGACATGAGTAGCAAGACTGAATTATCTTCTGAATTATTTTATTCCAATTATATTTTGATATAATTCAAGGTCTAGTGATTTTTTTAATGTTTGCAGTCCCCTAGTTTAATACCAGAAAAGCAATCAGTCATTTGCTTCTCAGACACCAAGTGGCTGGAATAGTTTTTCTATCCATTTGAAAAATATACAATCTGTATTTGCCTTTAAGTATACACTAGATGACTACTGTAAGTGATTTGTAATTGTTTTTAAATTGTTGAACTTATTTTAATATATATTTGCAGTTATATAGTTGTTTAAATGTTCTCGTTATAAGCAGTTTTTTGGATTAACAAATTGTTCATTCATCTTTCAGTTTTTAAAAGGGTAAATAGGAAATAGCCTTAAATGTGCTTTATTAGAGTACATTTTATTATTTTGCTTATTAAAAGTCTCCTCTGCAACAACCAGTAATATAAAAAGCTGAAAAAACACCTAGAAAAATATTCAAAACGATCCATTTGGAAGTCCGACACTACTTCTGTGTTGAAAGGCAATAAAGGGGCCAGTTCAAGACCTAGGTTTTTAAGTGGTTCAATTTTCTGAGTTTTGAATAGTTCCTCTAAATACAAAGGCACATTTGTTTACTTAAAGGTATGATTTTAAACTAACATAATTTGGTACTGAAGTAGCAACATGTACTTTGCTTAAACTAGCTTTATTTCGGTTCAGCTTGATGAGAAAGCCTGTGCGCACAAAGAAAAAACGCATGAACTTAGCTAAATTGGTACAAACTCCTGTATGGATACAAGTAATATTAATTGACATTCTCATCAGCACTGCTGACCATCAGGAATGGAGATGACAGTCCCATTCCACAGAAGGGTTAGAGGTGTGCAGTGGTATCTCTGTTAAAAAGGTTTGTGCCATCATATCCTATTTAAATGCAGTGTGCCTAGTCTTAGCAATATAAAATAGTACACATTTCACTCTGATTTTAAAATAAAGTATGCAACAAGTCAGACACTCTTTCAGCAGTAAAGTTATCAAATGCCCTCTTTCAAATATGAGACACATATTTACATATGTTCAGAAAGGTTAATAATGTCGTATGAGACAATGGGGAAGTAAGAAAAACATGGGCAATATCATGTCCATGGACACATTGTCTAACAACCAAGAACAGTATGCTGGTTTTAACATCACTCAGTGTTAGGCAGGATTTCTAGCATTTACACGTGCCTGTAGACGTAATATCTTACATTTTGTTTGCAGCATAATTCTCACATGAATGGGCCGTATGTGTCTAGCATAGCTAAAAAAGGACATAGTATTTTGTCTTTGTGCTTGTAAAAACTACATTCTGTCTTCTCTGCTTGTACTATTTTGTATGTTTTCCCTTGTATTTAAATACAAGAATAAGGAAAAAGTCATGGGATCACATGGCCCTGTGTGGTAACACCCTTAAACACTTCTGTATGTCTTATATGAACCCCCTCAAAATTTCATACAGCTATAGTATACCTCCATAATGCCTAGGAACCCGGAGTGAGAGGGAGACTTCACCGCACCAGGTACCTGACACGTACAGCAAAAGGCAATATACATCATGAGCTTAAGATCAAAGAGATAGTACAGAGGGGAGTGAGAACACAGGGAGGTGGTATGACTTCCCTGTCACCTGGCAAGCCTGGAACAGAGACCTAGCACATCCTAGAAAATGTCAGGGCTCAGCCACCCAAAATCAGTGTGTTCCTGCTCCTGAGAGAAACTGGTAGTAAGAAATACCAATTACAAATTTTCAACTCTAGCAACCAAACATTTCCAGTTCCTCAGGTCTGTGTAACTATGCCATCTAACACCAATCCTTCCATTGCTGAAAAAAAATCTGATCCAAAATGACACTAAAAAGCAATTAGCAAACTTACTATGCAATAAAAATGGTTAATTATTCCCTTTCAGAGTTGCTTAAGTGTGTCCAAGCAGCAAGTGATTGAGGAGAAGAGCCCATTAGTGCTCCAACAAGGACAGGTGCCCAGTGGTCCAACCCAGTCACCTACATGCCCCTGCTCATGTCTGTGGTGCCCACAGGAATTCTGGCACCCATGAAACACCAAGTGCCTGGGGAGACAGCGGTCAGCTCCTTTCTGACAGGCAGAAGCTCATACAAGCCAGCTATGCTCTGATTTGCCCCACCAGCTGCTGGGCTGTGGGTTCAGTCTTTTGCATTAGATCTGTACAGTGCTGGAACATACCATAGCATTATGTACATGACAGAAGTGAATTTTAAACTTTTCTGAAAATTTTTGACACTCGGAAATTTTATGTGTACACACCTCTACACAAAAGCTCCCAAGAGAAAACATGCCCATACTTTTCTAATTACCTAAAACGTCAGAAGCGTTACCTCAAAATTTCTGTATGTCAGGGAAACTGAGTTAAAAATATATTTGCAAACCATGTATGTTAATTCATTTTCCAACTATGCACATCAGCTCTTTATGTATCACTCCCAAGAGATAGGTACATACTATTTTACTGAATAGCAAACACTTGGGTCTCTCTGAGACGTAATGACCACTCACTCTAGCCACCCTCTGGGCCAAACTCTGCCTGCTTATATCCTCACGTTAGACTACTTCTCTCAGGCTTTAAATTGGTAACATATTGTTGACCAGTAAGATTGATCTGAGTACTCTGTTTAATATGGTAGGTTTCAAGTTATAAGCATGAACTCTCTGCATGCCTATATGCATTCACTGATACGTGCAGGTTTTGCAAACTGTATCTTACATGCACAAATGAAATGACTAACAAAGATCAAAAAAAATCAGCAGAAATCATGTGTGAATGGGTTCAGGCAAATTCGCTCTTTTGTCTCTGAAAAGAGCAGTACACAACCCCCACATTCACAGGTAAAACCCTATCTGCATGCTAAACTGCTTGGCTATGCACTAGGAGAAGCTCAAATGAGCCTACTTTGAAAAGCTGGCTCTCAGTGCCTTGGTGTCCCCCCTTGAGGGAGTCATACTCCAGTTTTTCATCACCTGCACCAGCATCTGACTGGCTTTAAGAGAGAGATTCTGGATTTATGAAGCCCAGGTACCTGAGAGACTAGATGTCTTCTCATATAGTAGGTATCAGAAAAGACACTTGAACTAGCAGTCTAACACAGACAGCATGGTATTCTTTGTGAAGGTGAAACATTTTCTTCCTTATTGACATGATGAAGCCCAAGCTTATTGACTTTCAGAAGTCTTACACCGTCTTATTTATTATCCTTGGCATTTGAAAATGGAAGTGGTTTTGTGGGATCAAACATAGGTCATTACCATCTAATGGCCATTTGTTAGTCTATACAAACTGAATTTGGTAGTTCCAGGTCCAATTCCTAATGTATGTTTGCCATTATTATCTATCATCATCAACACACCTGACAACACTTTTAATGGCTTTCTCAGGAGAGAAGTGAGGGGCTGAATGGACCAAAGGAGTGAGACCTCTCAATCTCCAAGTGCCGGTTGCTCCAGCAAGAGCTGGAGGCCTCTCAGCCAAGCAGTTTGGGGAAGCTGGTCTGCCCAATTTAAAAGAAAAGTTTAAAAAATAACAAATATGGAGAAAGAAGATAAGTCTAAACATATGCCTGCAGTGGATAAATCTGTACATTTACACATAGCATACTGTTCATGAGCACACATGCCACTCAAGTTTCATCTTCACAGTTACCTTGACATATATCTATAGCTCTGCAGTTATTATTTTTGCAGTAGCTCTTGCCTTCCTTCAGCTCCAGGCACTATTTACATCTATTTCTGAACACATTTTGCTTCTCACATGTATATACTTAATCCCTACACTGATTTCCGACATAACCTTTTGCCTTATTCCAGTGTATATATGAAGATAATGAAGTCACCCCAAAGGGCATTCACATAAGCGGTAAGCACCTCAGAATTGATCACAATCGGTTACACTATCAATTCAAGGTAACAATTATCCTTCTCCTTTTGTTCATTTGTACTTAAGTAGCAGAGTTGGAAGAGAAGCTGTCCCCTTGTGGATAATAATTGATTTTCTACCAATCAGAGCTCACGATGGGCTCAACCAGACCTACAATATTTTAAAAATTAATTGTATTTTAGACAGGTCAAGGCATAGCCTCCAAATCAGACTGTGTAAAACCCAGACAAAGAGAAGAACTACACAACAAGCTGCAATGTTCTTTACTCTCTCTGTTCCTATTATTGACTAATTTTGAGTAAAATCTATGGCTAATTGTCTTTTAACATTTAGTAAGCATACATTTATCTAACTCTTACAAGATCAGATGACACTGGATATGATAATCTGAAGCATAACTTTCTTTTAAGCTCATTTTTAAAGCTACCGTATTGTTTGTAAAGAAACGGTTTGGAACAGAGGGTCCGATTATAACAGCCCTCACATAATTGTGTGCACAGGCATCAGGACAGAAAGATCCCCTGCCCCTATAATCCTCTGGAGCTGCAAATACAGTCCTGCCTCCTTCTTGTCAAAGCTGGAGAGCAGGCAGGCATCTCCTTGGAACTGCTGGCTGCTCCCAGGAACTCATGCCCTTCCTTGCTTCCCAACACGGTGTGGATATGGAGCAAGCTACTATCTGTATACACAGAAATAATCCTGATCTCATCCAAAAGTCTGCTGCTTGGACATGGAACTGTGTGAATAGCCGTATTTTTATATTCTTGGTCTATGCCTATTTAGGTAAAACTACTATTTTTCTGAATTTATTCAGTAATAGAGCTGCTAGGAAAATAAAAACCAGAAAAGAGCAATAGCAAAATATTAATATGGGGATAAAGATTCTCACGATTAAGAATAAAATTTGAGAAAGAGTTATTGTAAATTTTCTTTTAAAATGTTTAATGTGGAAATTTCATTGAAACATTTATATTAAAAAATCCAAACTTAAAATCTCTTGGGATTTTAAATTTTGGCTGGCCTAAATTCTTCTCTCAGATGGACCTCCCCTGAACTGCAGTGTGAACAGGATATACATACTAAAAGAATTTGGCAACCAATGATTTTTTTGGTTTTTCTTTAAGGAGCAGGTACAGTATACCCCCTCATAATAAGCAGGTTAATTTGCAGATGCAGCCTTAAAAGCAATGCTTTCAAAACCCACTGGGCTTTCTTCCCAGCTCATTACAGAAGATGTTGCAGTATTCCCCAGATATTCATACTACAGCTTGTTTTGAGTATGCAAACTGCTTTGTTTGAAGTCGGTTGGGAGTCCATAAGCACCCTGGGAGATGTGACGTCCTTACAGGAAATACAATATGACTACAGGTCAGAATGGCAAGTGAGTTGGTGACTGTATATGTATGTATGCTTATGTAGAACATACAACTACAAAAATATGCAAGAAGTAAGACTGTAAGTATTTGGGGCATACTTATTTCTGGTAGGATTAACAGCCCACTAAAAAGGAGAAAAGGCTCCTTCCATTGTTACGACTAAAAATTCTCTGTAGCCAACAGCCCTACAGTACTGGCATGTGAATTATACATTTGTTGATTTAATACTGTATGTTGTCCTAGTAGACTTGTATACATACATAAAAAATTTTAGAAATATGTTGTTTTCACAGCAAGTAAAATGCTTGGTTAAGAAATGAAGTGTTTAGTCAAAAAGAGGTTACTATGGGTCTGCCATTTATAAGGTTAAAAGTCTAGGCAATGCATGAGTTCTGTTTACACACAAAGACATTATTGATTTCTAGCAGTTCATTCATTTGCATAAAAAAATCTCTATCTAAATATGATATTCAGTTTTAAGCCATATGTACTATGAGCTTGACAGACTAGATGATATGTAAAAGTGTGTGCCTTTCATAAGGCAAAATGGAAAAATATTGAAGATCTACATTGCAGAAAACAGAAGACTTTTAATAATGCATAGGAATGTGCATATGGTTAGATTTTACCTGTTCTCAAGACACTATAGCTACACACTTAAAATATATCTTCTTTCAACAGTTTTGTAGATTTCATATCATAATATCACTTCAGACATTTGTTTGAAGGCAGACAACTCTTAGAAACTAAGCCATTTAAATCCCATGCAGTCCCGGATTTTTGCATTCAATTCCTACTGCAATGCCTACAAGTTTCCATAATACAGAACAAAATAATGCTGCTCTACAGACACACATGTACATAAAACTTTAAGAAAATCTTCTAACGTAAACAAATGAGGTTAAAGAGAACAGCAATAGAGACACCCTCAAGATTTAGTTATTCAAAACAATAGCTTATCATCTGTTCCTACTTCTGACTACATATGTGTGTACTCCAGAGCTAACAGTGGGGACAGCAAAACACAGTTGCTGCAGTTTGCTTTTGGCTTACAGGAGACCTCTGAAGTTTCTATCCTGGAGACAGCACATACACAATCAAGAGGCAGCCAGGTTTGCATCTTCTGCACCCATTGCTGAGGTCTGCTGACTAGCTTACTTAACCTTGTCCCTTTCCCTCCTGTCTTTTATTAATTTGAAGATTCCTAAGCTTCATGTTCTGAAACTTCTTTTTCTATCAGTATAGTACTTCCAGCTCCATCAGCCAGTTGAAGGGGAACAGTTGAAAAAAAAACAACAAAAAACTGGCATGCTCACTGGCTAGAGCAGTAGAATTATGTTTACAATGCACATACATGAAATCCCTGGCCCCCATTTGACAGCCAGAAACACATGTTAACTTTCTGTAAACCAGGTCAAGGCTATGTAGCTAAATAGGGTTTATGGAAATCTATCTACCTGATCCCAGAATGGAAAAGATTTCGTCTTTTACTTACACCATTTACTTACGTTGTGCTCAATGAACATGTTGAAATTGTCCTTTTTCTCCTATTGCTGTATATTTAACTTTTTAAAATATTCTACAAATACGCTACAAAACAACAAAATGAAGGGTGACACAGTTAGCCTGTCCTTTAAAGTACGCTAACATGGACCCTTGTGACAAGGTCTGTATCAGAAAGAGACAGCAGGGCTCTGTCGCTGGGCAAAATAAATATTGCTGGGAACAGCAATGGGCAGGGACTCACTTTAAATTGGAATGAACAAAGCTGAAACAACGAGGTGCTGAAATAAACGAAAAATGCAAAGTCAGTGGGAAATCCAGGGTGCACAGCCTTTCTGAAATTAAGCTACTTTTGCAGACATCTGAAAAGTCTTAGGGAAGCAAATATTCACCAGAACTTGGAAAGATATCTTTCAGTAGCCCAACTATGCCAACAGCAGCTCATTCAAAATAGCTGAAAAAATGAATTCCACAGGCAAAAATCAAGCAGATGTTTACCTGCAATGAAAGGGAAAGCTGTTGTTTTGATGTATGAAAGAGAACGGCTTACAAGAACAGATTGTATTATAGCTGGGATAAAACCTTAACTAACTCTCTCTCACTCTCGTCCCTGTATCTGCAAAGCTTGAGCAACTGGAGAGACTTGAGTTGAATGGGAATATACAAACCTGAATAGCATCTATATATTAGTCAAAATGCCAGACTGTCTCAACCCTCCTAGGAAGAGAAAGAAACTGACACACTGAAGGACCTTCCTATCCATCCCTGCAAGCTTTCTCAAGCAAATCAACAAAACCATTATGGACTTTACCAGTATTGATCTAGCGATCAGCTACCATAGATAATAACACTGTCTCCGTGCTGTTTCTGTGCCTAAACCCGGAGATGTACAGGTAAGCATGACTAGTGAGAAAAAGACACAAAAGTTTATTGATGTAGAGCTATTGTAAAGCTTGGACATAAAGGAAAACAATTAAATTCTGAATTTATCCCGAACTCTAGTTTTAACCTGCTATATGTCTGACTTCCATAAATACGCAGCCAAATTGTTCTGTGGCCATTCGAAGCCACAAAACAGTCATTAATTTCAAACATACCACTCTGCTCATTTCCATTTAAGTCCCCTCTACATACATGCCTGATGCTCTTTCATATATGTAAACATTGGGATTTTTGAACAAATCTATTGAATTTCACTGGAATTCAAGCACTGATACTCTGTAATCTCCTTTCAAGACTCCTGTCTTAGCTCCTTAATGTTTAAACACTTTCTGTAATTTATAAACTCCAGAAATACTTAGATATAACAAAAACACCCACCCAAACCCAACTTTTAAATGAACACACAGGCCAGTGTATAAGAGCAAGCACACAAGTTCATATTTAGGACTAGATCATATTATAGACTTTGGAAGAAAAAGGTCTGAGTTGCTTGTAGAGTGTTTGTATAACACACTACATTACATTTATGTGTACCATTGCCCTCTACAGGATGGAATTTTGGATTTATGTAAGCATTGTGATTATTTTGCTTTCTAGTAAAAAGCTCACAAAGCAGTACGTATTTAATTCCAAAGGTGGAAGTCTGGAATTTTGTCACAGAAGGTTCTAGATTCCATATCTGATATCATATTCTATGATATCAAAGAGGCAACCAAGTATACAGTGTAGATCACTGTACAAAAAGGGATTCAAAATCATTCCTTCAAAGAACAAACATGATTGTAAATACAAATGCAGAAGGCACCTAGTATCTTTAGTCTCTAATAATGTCTTTCATTACATAAAATCAGTAGTTTGTTCAGGACGTCCAATAAATGCTTTTAAATATCTACACTATTTTGAAAATATGACAAATGCAATGCAATGACAATGCAAAATGTGATAAGCATTTAAAACCTACAAGTACAGAAAGAAACCTGCAAATACTGATCTGGCATGCTAGGCATAGAGTAGAGTTCTATCATTTAATTTCCCCATTATTTGCATTCACAAACCTGCAACAGCAGATCTGGATACAGAAGGAAATGATAGTTAACTTTTACATGACATTACTTACACTATATGCCCGTATTTTAACTTAAAATCTGGCTACTGGGCACACCTAGAATGATGGGAAAAGTCTATGGTGTAAACAAAACCAAAGGTGTGTTTATAAGTACAAACTGACCCTGAATTATATCTTAGTATATCAAATGAGACATTTTGGCACCGATTAAAAAAAAAAAAAAAACCAAAGTTCTCATGGAATTCCAATCTCAACTTTTATCTGAAATTTCAGGCTTTGCAAAGTATTTATCTCTGAACTTTAAAGTGCAGAAAAAATAGTTTTAGCAGAAACCCTGAGATCATCTCAACTTCTACCATTATCTGAACTATCATGTCTCCAGTTTCATGTAATTTTCAGTTTTCAGATTAAATCAAATTTTTATAAAGACAGACCAAAAGACCACTGCTTCAGATTACTTGTTAAGAAGGTTCCCTTCATTTAGAGATTAAGCTTCATTGTGTAAACCTCATACATATAAAAACTGAACAGATACACATAGGCCGTCTAAAACTGAATGAGAGATCCCTACCAGGACTTTCACTGTGCCAGTGGTATCTGGATCTCTTTTATTAGTAGCCATTTTCCTTTTTGGTAATTACAGAAAAGGAGAAATATCCTTTATGGAAAGAAAAGTTCTTAAAAAAAAAAAATCAGAAAAGCATTGAACAAGACATTAATAACAAACTGATAGGATAAGCAGAATGGAAGTCTAAAAAAATCTGTATTTCTATTATACAGGCATTGTTTTCATTCTTGGCACCTTATTTTTCATGTACATAAAGAGAATGCAAGCTACAGCAGGGTGAGACAAAGATCAATGCTGAATGTATTACTTGGCATTGGTCAGACTCAGTTTAATAAGAAAAGAATTGATCCATTAAGCTAAACCTAATTCTTGGCTGAATATGGTTGAAATCTCTTCTTTATACTGCTAGCTTCATAAAGACCTATAATATTCAGTAGAAACAACTCAGAGCTGAGTTTAATAAGATTAAATGTATTGCAAATATACTTAACAAGAATCTATCAAGTTGTTAATGATTGCTATTAATATCAAACAATTTTTGTATAGAATTTTTTATTAGAGTAGTTGTAAAATATAGTCATGTGAAATGCAATATAAAAAGGGGTTTAGTAATTTGTAACAGCTACAATTGCAGAACCAAAACCTTACCCTATAAGATATAGTAATTTATTTTATCAATACAGTTTCTCATACAAGTGCAATTCAATTTGTAAAGTATTTAAGTGCCAGTCATTAACACTGTATAGCAAAGTGCAGAAGGACAGAATCTACTATATGTGATTGTGTTATTATATGTGAAGAGACTGCAAAATAAATTACCTTTTCTGTCAGCAAGGCTGGAGACCTATTGTTAAAATACAACTTCAGATTTCTATGAACTACTCTACAAAGCACTGTTTCACAGCTAAGACAGCTAAAAGCAGTTCTTGGTACTGTAAGGATGCCTTACACTGTCAAAGGGATATATTGACATTCATTTGCCTCTGCCATTGCTTCCTTGCAGAGTATGTCCCCTTTGAAGACTGGAGGTGCTCTGCATCACCAGAGAGCCACCATCCCAAAGCCGCTATGAGCTCCCACTCCGCAGCACAGCATCGTCAGGGCAAGCCAGGGAGGAAAATCCCCACCCCCATAAGCAACACCAGCAGTCTGTGCTGGCTGTGTTGTCTTGGGTAGCCTGCATCGATGCTTCTGCATTGTGCCCTCTCCCTGGGCAAACACAGGACCACAGATTAAAAATTTGCCTAATTATTTATTTATTTTTACACGTGCTTTTAAACACGTTTTATAGACAGGATTGTCTCTTTGAACAATATATAAAAGAATAAGAGCAGGAATTACTGCTTCACTTAGGATTTGAACAGAGGAGGACGCAACTGGAATCAATTCAGCAGTGCTTACAATCTAGTTACAGTTTTAATTAAGATGACAATGCAACAAAAATACATCCATACAAAAAATCAAAACTCTGAATTCAGTGAAGAGAATTACTGAAACAGTGGGTGAGACTGAATGGAAAACAGCACTGGAGAAAAAGGGCAGAGAAGGAAATGGAAAGTAGTGAAAGTCAATTATTACATGCCCGAAGGTTATATGTGCTGTCTAGCATCAGAACATTGTGTGTTAAAATATATATATTGTGGATAAAGAGGAAAATGCAAGAAAATTAATTTAAGAAAAAGGTGTATTTAAGGGATAAAAATATTGATAGGGAAGACAACTAGAAAGATAATAGCATGAAGTTAAAAGACTGTAACACACTGATAAGGAAAACAAAGGAGGAAAATGAAAGGAAAAGTTCACATAAGGTAAGGAAATTGTAAATAAAGATATTCTTTTTTATTTTCAAGCACGTAAATAGCATAAGGTCGCTGAGAGAAACAGAAGCACACCTATGAAAATACCAAATGGCAGTTTACTAACAGAAAAGAGAGACTACTTAAAAATGAACTCTTTATTTCATTGTCCATAAAACAAGGTTGGGACTGATGACAGGATCAGACATAAATTTCCTGGGGGAGGAAGAATAAACACCAAAGAAAATCAGTAACATGCCAGAACAGCTCATCAAGAAATTAGAAAGTCTGAAGGTTGACATAACTCCAGGAATAGACAGAATTAATTCAGAGCTCAGAAAGATATGTCAGAAGAGATAGAGGAATCATTAGCAGATATATTTAAGACCTGTTCGGAAATATGAGCTAGACTGAAGAGAGTTTAGTGATAACCACTATCTAGAAAAATACAAACCCCTGACTTCACATCTATGTCATACTCTTGAAACATTATCATTTCAGGAAACAATGCAATTAAGAGTTTGTATAGCTGCAAGAGAAATCACTAGCATGCCTCGCAAAAGGGGTAACATGTCTAAAAATGCCCTTAGCACTTTTTTAAGAAGAATGAAAAATTATTGATCATAATGGAAGGTACAAGCATGTATTCCAACTCTTTAGAAAAGCTTCCGGTAGATTAACATGTAGGAGACTAATCTACAGGTCAGGAAGTGTGGGAAGAATCAGGAAGATGAGAAGGTATGTCTGAAAAAGAAAAACTGGTAGGCTAGTCAATGAAAAGAAGCAGGGTAAAATTCAGAACTACTGAAGTACCCTCAGACAGGCTAAAATCCTGGCAAAGTAGAAGTATAGAGAAATTAATTCAGTGTAGACAAATTTATGTTCATAAAACTGGCAGCAAATACCAAGCAAAGGGGCTCTGTCCTTGAAAGGCATAAAGTTCAAGTCTGTCACACTGATGTACTCCATTCACTTCAAATTTCTGGTTTTCGCAAGAGAAAGAGGTGAGAAGCAAGCCCTCTGAAATTAGAAGAATTAAGAAAGGGAAACAATTTTTAGAAACCCCAGTGCCAATTGTAAATGATGGCAGAAGTAAGCCTCTTGAATTTTCTCCATCGCTGTAATATAAAGTAATGCAAGAATATAATGGCATTCTCGAGGATCTTGGGGACTGGCCCAAATTTTACAGAAATCAGTATTTTTCCTCAAAAATGTCAATGCACCTTTAGGTCAGACTATTGCTTACTTTAGAAAATAACAATATTTTCAGTAGAGGAAAAAAAAATCATACCTCTTAAAAGGAAATCAGGAAATTAATTTTATGTATTAATAGGTATGACTATTACTGTTAGGGTTGTGCTAGAAAGCATGGAACAGAGCTGTCCCACAATTATTTCTCTCTAGCTTTCAACTGCTGGTAAACCCTAAGTATTCTTTTCCTTCTGTTGTCCTCTGAAAGGTCCCCCTTTGTTTGTTTGGTTAGTCTTCATTAGCAAGTCCTTTGGTATTTCTACGAATTCTAACATAAGCACATTGTTACTGGAATCAGAATATTCTGTATAAACCAGGGCCGCTGATCTATTGCCATAATTTTTTAATAATATTATTCATCCCACCCCACTAAGAAACATCACCGACCATGGAAATCAGCTGCAGTATTGCCACTGATCTAAGCAGAAGCTGGATCAGCTTCAATGGCCAAGTTATCAGGGAGAGTTTTTCATTGATCTGTCTACAATGACTCAGAGATCTCCACAAGAAGTTAAAGCTAATATAGAATCTGGAAATAGATTTAAAAAGGGACAAATAAAAAAGAAAAAAAAAAAAAGAGCTTTCTAATGAGCATTTCCGAGAATTCTCTCTCATTAGTCTGTTAATTTACTCAACTTTGGCAGCTGCATCTGTAATTCATCTCCAGACTTTTAAAATCTTGATTACTCTAGATAGCAGCACATCATCTGCAAATTCAGTTCAAAGTCCACCTAATTTTAAAATACAAGAATATTTAACAACACCAGTCCTAATCCAGCACAAATGATTACACCATTGGTACAGGCATCAACTTTATCACTTTAGTCACAATTCTTGGATGTACTCCAGTAGATTAGAGAATGGATTAGATTTTTCTTTTGAATAATACATATTAATGTATAAAAATCACAAACTAATTGCAACAGAACACTTTTAAAGCTAGGCCCATTTTTTAACATGCAATTCTCCAGTATAGTAGCTAGTTT
>JAVJGJ010000032.1:3198832-3212659 GCA_035590215.1 Microhierax caerulescens | reverse complement strand
TATAGTAGCTAGTTTTAAAAGGAAGTTACATTAAATGATTATGAACATATTCTTTACAAGCAGTGGAATGGTGTAGTGGTGGTACAGAAATGGGAAACTGATAGTTAAAATTAAAAAATATGAAAAAAAGAAAAGGCAAAATGATTTCTTAACTTTACCAGCCATATAAGACAGTCCCTTTTACAGGGCTGGCATGTAACATCTTCAGAAAAAAATGGGGTGAGTGAGAAAACACTTACATGCTTGATCTAGATATAGTTACTGCCAAGCTAGAAAATAATCTCTTCAAGTAAAAATTAATTAGCTAACTCCAAGACTTATATAAATTCTATTATATCAATGAGATTATGTGTTTTCTCATTTACTTCCATTTTGTTTTTTCTACCACCTACTTTATACATGCCTTCCTAATCAGACACAGCTGCCATTGGCCTCAAGGCAGGATGTCATTCAATGCTATTAGAAGTATTACTTTGAAGTAGAACAGAGTTCATACCTGTTTGGTTGACAAAGCTTAGGTAAAGTGGTTTGCCATAAACTGCTTTAATAAAGCAAAAATTATATATGCACAATTAAAAAATACTAAAATATGCGAAGCATGTGATATTCAAATGTACTCAGCCTAATTCTGTTGTTAACAGTAGAATTCCCGTTGACTTCAAGAGATGCAGTTAGGCCGGCACTAAACACATCTGAAAAATCACTTCATAGAGAATGAACTCTGATCAATTAAGGCTTATTTTTTAAAGACTTAACAGCTTGTGAAAGGAGCACGTTGACACCTCTCTGTTTGTATACACAGCAACATCTCCTCATAAACCACTGCAGCAAAAGCTTATTTATGAAATTAAGCTATACCTCATAACTATCCTTTAAAAGTGAGAAGACATTTCTCCATGTCTATTCAACCAGATGAGAAAGGTACCAAAATTAATATGAAAAGTGGTGTGTTTTATGATGAACACCTTTCAAGCAGACTGATCACATAAGACACGGCATGGCCAGCCAACAGCCAAAGCTTTTAATCAGAACTGAGTCAGAATAAGATGAAACTATATCATGAGTTTCTGGAAAAGCATTTGCATTCAGCGTCTAATTCTCAGAGTGAGATAGTTTCTTAAAAGCTTACAGGGAAAAAACAAACCACAGGAAAGAAAAAAAAAAAAAAACAACAACAACAAAAAACCAACAACCAAACAGAGACCTCTGATGATAGTATCTATGATTTCTGTCATACCTATGATGTTTCACTTACTGCAGTTTTAAGGGACTGATTTAGTCCTGGTAGGTGGAAAACAAAGACGAATACCTGAAAACCAGCATTTATCACACAACTTGATTCACAAAGTCCCTTTGTGTTTTCAAATGAAGCTGTTAAATCATCTCATAAAAAGTTACTGGAAAGTGTCATCATGGTAGAACATGTGTGTGCAGTGTATGTGAGGTGTAGGTAGGGAATGGGGAAATTCTTAGTTAAAAGGAACAAATGACTGAAAGAGGAAAAAGAAATTATGGTACATCTAATAATATGCCTGTCATGCAGTGAATGCTCATGCATTTACTCTATTTGAAATCTGTTACATGTTATTGTCTATTTTGCTTTTTAATTTTCAGCATGGTCTCCTTCACTGGTATTCGTGTTGAACTCAGGAGTTCCTTGTTTCAAATTGTAGTGGAAACCTCATTTTGAACAATTTAGTCAGGCAATGAAGGAAAGCTGGAGGTAGTCAGGCAGCAGAAGTTTCTGCTATACCTTAGCATGCTGTCTTGATTATAGTGCTATTATAGTTTGCTGTTCATAGAAATCAAGGAATTTATGAATCATTAAAAGGTGCAGGTGATAGGGAAGTCATTATAATAGCATTCAGAAATATTACAGGAACTACCACAAAAGCTATAGTGTTAACACCACTGACTGAATATAAATGCAGTTGTGAAATTATGTGGTAGCTGAGGATGTAGATAAGCCAAATTTTCAACCAGGCTCAAACCAGTCACTAGTCATTTGTACATTTTTTATATATGGCTGCTTTTGTACAAAACTATTTTGGGTGTATAGAAAACGTACCAACATTCATTAGAAGTACATTGTGATTGTGTAAAGACCCTGTGCTGGAGCTTGTGAAAACATGGGCTTGTGATTATTAATAGGACTTATACCAAACCCACTAGCCCTTAATTATATTAGTGAACAATTACTTACATGTGCTGTTCATCGCTGAGAACAAGTCTACTTATTTTAATTTACAGTCATTTAACAAGGCTTCTATAGAACAACAACTGAAGCATTTCTCTTTGTGTGTGTAAACATCGAGTACTCAGAAGATAAAAATCTTCTGAAAAATCTTGGGAAATCATTATCTTGTTTATCTGAAGACCTGATTTCTAAAAGTCTGACTTTCTGAATTTCAAACACATATCCTGAACAACAGGAACAACTAGTACTGAACAAGTACTTCTACCACCATCAAAGGCATCTATTTTTTGTTAGTGATATTATTATTTTAGGTGCATAACCATAAAACTATCTAGACCTATTTAAGCATTATGCTTTTAGAAAGTTATTCAGCTGCATTTTAAAATTACACAACTTTTGAACAAAAGCGGTAGAAACTGAACAAGATTCAAGAGAAGGGATGACATTTATTACATGTAAATAAGAATTCCTTGCATCCAAGAATTTGCTGACTTTTATCCCCCCTGGTCTTTCTTACACATACTTTAATTGACTGCTTACATTTCTGCAGGATTCAACAGGGCAGATCCAGAGCTATTCTGCTCAGTGGCTATGGAAAGTTCTTAGCTACGGTCATTTTGCCTCATATGACATTCCTCCAGCTCCTCCTATTAGCTCTCACATTAGTCCTCTGCTTGCTATTTTTCCAACATCCTTTAAAACAAAGAGTCATGACTCCATGCAAGTGAAAAACAGATGAACCCGTTAACTACAGCCCAATTCCCCTTTATACTCTTTGAACTATAGAGGCCTGACAGTTCACTGAAGAGGTGCGGCAGGTCAGGTTTGAAGTCCATTAATACAGCTGTGAGGGCTTGCTTGCACACCTTTCCACACTGTCTCTCACTCTAGTTAGAGCTACAGTAAAACTTCCTTTGCTTTGATGAACACTGAAATTCATCAAATTCATCTCTCATAATACATTTTAAGACAGAAGGAAAATAACTATCTTTACCAATCTGCACCATTTTTTCTTGACTAATGCATGGGAAAAAGTAGGCAAAATTCCTTAGCTCTGCACTGGCTATACTACCTTCCTCCCAGGGGCACCCTGGGAAAGACTTTTAGTTCCTCCAAGAACTATTTTCTAGGTCTTCTTGACCAATTGTGCTGCAGAATGTGACTCCCTCTTCCAGAAGCCTATCCATTTCAATATTGTATCACAGATTCTTAAATTTAAAAGAGACTGAGAAAAAAAAAAAAACAAAAAAACCAACATGTAAAGGATGGTCATTCCTCTCTTGCAGCAGTCCTCAGCTGTACCTGGCATCATCAAATGCAAAACATTGGCCTATATGCAAAAGATACACTGCTTGCATAAAGATCTTAAAGAACAGCAAGCAAAGATGGTTGGGGGAAAAAGATGGTAGGGGGAAGGAGGTGTTCTCCACCTGTGAGGACTCATTTAGTTCCTGTTATAGTAAGCTGTAGGTTTACTCTTCATCCTAATGGCTGGGATAGAGGAATTTATACATATAGGTTTTCACAATGTTTTGTCTCAGAAATCTTTATCATTATAAAAGGCAATAGATGACATTCCATAATGTTACCTCTTACTATAGTTAACGCTGCAGGGAAGAAATCTGTCTCTGTTCTCAAGTTCCATTATGAAAAAATAAAAAAAAATAAAAGAAAACTAACAATTGCATATAAAGTAAATAACTATTTTTGACAAATATATATTTGTCATCATAGCTGCCAAGTGATGTAATCACTTGCTTTTCTATCACAAGTGAAGACCACCACAAACCACTAATAGTAACAGTTTATTTTTATGTAGTACAACACATTTTAATCTGAAAGCTCTCTGCAGAATATGGGCACGATGGTGAGGGACCACAGCCAAAAACTGTCCTACAGCTACAGCAACCTACAAAAGATAGTCAGGAACCCAGTGCAAAAAACTGCCAAGGTTTGAGATTTCAGTCTGTCTGGGTAACCTGTTCCAGCATTTGACTAGCCCACCCCCCGTGATAAATTCTTCCTAATACCTAATCAGAATTTCCCATTGCAGCTCACGTCTATTGCCTATTCCCCTCCCACTGTGCACCTCTGAGAAGTCTGGCTCTGTCTTCTCAAAAAGACACATACTCTCACATTGCATACAGGAAGACAGCAATAAAGTCTCACTTTAGCCTGAAATCTGATTTTTCAAGAATATTCCAAAATACCAAGTGAAGAGAAACTACTCCGTACTACATTCATCTCTCTCTGAAGGACAAAGTGCTGTGTCAATCCAACATTTCC
Source organism: Microhierax caerulescens (assembly GCA_035590215.1). Classification (NCBI taxonomy): domain Eukaryota; kingdom Metazoa; phylum Chordata; class Aves; order Falconiformes; family Falconidae; genus Microhierax; species Microhierax caerulescens. Next base: position 3,208,176 of record JAVJGJ010000032.1, on the reverse strand, counting down.
TAGACATATTTCTGATAAAATTACTCATTGAGTATTGATGAATTTAAATTACTTCTGACAACTAACAAAACTACAAGTGCAAAGTACTCCTTATAGGCAAATACAATGTCCTGAAATCTGCCTGCCTTCTTCACGTAATATCCCCTGTGCTGACTCCTCAGTTGGATTTTTCATAACAAAATAAGCTAGTTTGTGCCCAAAATCCATATGATAATAAATCTTTCCCTTTATATAGCTTACATTGGGCAACACATCTTATTTATTTATGTAAATTTATATTGTGAACTTCCAGATGCATTCAACCTCAGGTCAGAATTATTAAAAATCTGCCACAGCTACACAAACACAAAACCTTTATTTATCAATAATATGTAATAGAACTTCTGGCAGATAACATGCTTGTCTGGCAAGGACAGATGCCATACAAACAAAAAAGGGTGGGAGAAGTGAAGACTCTCAACATTCACCTGGTGAAAAGCTGAAGATCCTCAAAACCTTCAAAGACTCTGAGTAACTCGCTGGATTAGGATGCACACGTAAAAAGATGACAACTCCTGTAGGTTAACTCAAGTGTAAAGCTTGGAAGTGTTGCAAAACCAGCAAATGTTTATGTGTATATTTTTTTAATGGAAAACAGAATAGGAAAATGACACAGAAACTGACCTTGACAATTTCACAGGGATAGCACTTACATGAAGAGGATCAGTTATTCTCATTGTAATAAGTGTGACAGGGCTGTCCAACAAGAGAGAGATGTCTCCTGGTTTTTACTTCTCAAATGCAAGGATTTGTTGTGGAGAATGCAAAATTGAAGACGCTTTTAAATTTAAACCGTTTAAACATGGTTCCTACATAACCTGAAGTTATTGCTCTCACATTTGATTCTCTAATCCCTTATATCCCTTGTTTCATTTGCTGGTTTCAGAACCAGTCAGGTAATGCTGTTTATCTATTTCACACAGGTAAAAAGCACCATGCAAGAGATGAGACTTTAGGCTCCTGCTATTTAATCATTTCTTCTACTGGCTTTGTGCTTTTAACAAAGGACTGATACTGACTTTCCCTTTGGCCTTTGACGCTCCAGGTCACTTAACCAAATATTCCAATGTGTACATGGGTGTCAGTAACAAAATCTGTGAAGATCCATAGCAAAATACAGCAGAAGTATATCTTGTTGAGACTTTTCTTTCCCTGTGCAAGTCAATTTCTACTTATTTCACTTCATAACATGTCTTCTTTATTCCTGAACAGAACTTTACCAAATTTGATACTACACTGTTCATTGCCAAGGAAAGACAAAACCTTCAGCCCTTTACCTGATACTTTCAGTGAAAATATGTGACCAGCCTGTATATCACCACTGAACACCTCGATCTCCACCTGTTGTTAAAACATGCTTGCATATTTCATTACATTTAAGGCATGTCTATAAATGGGGCTCCCAACAGTTCAAATTCTCTTAACTCAAATGTTTTAATGAAACTAACAGTAAGGATCAAAGGTTTCTCTAATACTCTGTTTCGTTACTAAATGCATAAGGTCCGGCTGAGCTAAATGTCACATGCTGACTTGCTTGATTTAGCCTTGCTATTTAGTAGTAATTATGGACAGAAGTCTCATTTAGGTGTATTGATCCAGTCTCTAACATGAGGAATAAATTCAGCAGCTGAGCTATGAAAAACACTAGATGAATTCTCAATTCATGAATCTCTACAAAGAACAAAGAAGCAGCAACACATTTGCCATAGCACCGATTCTTACACATGTATGTCTATAGTTAAACATGCTAAAAAATCTTTCCCTCAGGGAGAATCCACATCGCATACAACAAAAAGCGTGTGGCCCGCCAATAAGCCATGTATGTGGAAGTTCCAATTCTGCATTCATGGAAGACAGTATCCCAGTTCAGGAACGCATTTAATCATGTTTCGGTCCATCAGAATTCATGAGAGTCCTTAAGTATGTCCTTATTTTTAAAAGATGCTTAAGTATCATTGATTTCAAGTACATGTTTAAGTGCTGTCCTCAATATAAATGATTTCTGAAACCAGGATTGATCAGAGTTTTATCACTGAGCAGAACAGGAACTAAAGAATTTTAAGAATCCCAAATGCTTATGCCAATTGAATGTCTACATGAGGAAAGTATAACCATATAATGCTGCATATTTATATTTCAGCTACCTAAGTACAGAAATTCTGAAATTAATGAAACATCCTAAGCTCTTAATGCTAACAAAAGACATTTATCACTGAAGGGATAAGAACTTCTCTAGCTCTGTATCACCCTAATTTTTTACCTCTACACATATTTTTTTATCTTAGAGATTTGTGGTGTTTATTACGACTAACAATACAATTTTCTGGTTAAATATACTTATTTTTAAAGTTACAAAAAAATCCATAATATAATTCTATGAGAGTTACCATAATAGACTGTAACAGCTGCTATGGTCTATTGTGTAAATAAGTAATTACAGAATTTACAGACTATCATGTAAATATGTAATTATGGACTTTTTAAAATGTGCATTATTTCCTCGATAGTCTATCGTTTAAATATGTAATTATGGACTTTAAAACATGTATTATTTACTCAGACTAAAACAGCTCCTTGGGACAGAGCTGTTCTGGCCTATTGGGTAAACATGTAATTACGGAAATTTTAAAAATATGTATTATTTATTTGCTAGTGCTGCTGTCAATACATCATGACAGCCATTTTTAAATGGATACCATATAGTCAATATTTTGTCAAGTTTTCATCAGTCACTTAAAGTACCTCTCTGCATGGTTGCAGTGCCATACAGTGAAGCCTTTGCCTTGCTAGGTTATCTTACCACAGGGTCACCAAATGAAAAAAAGCAAAGGACCCCACAGATAGTTATATTAATTGGCCTTCTCCACAAAGATTCATAAATGCAGTCAAAAGAAAACCCATCTGTCATTTCTTTCACAATTTTAATAAAGTAGAGAATATTTCACTGTGGTTAAGGGTTAGTATCTGATAGAATATTCCTTGGAGATTTTTGACTAAAGCAGTGAACTTAGTGTAATGCAATCAGTGGGAGGTTTGTTTCCTAATGGCCTCAGAGTTCAGAAACCAAGGATCATGTCTACATTAGCAGATAACACAGGGAAACGAGAGATGATCTGTAAAGGAAATGGTGCTAAGGACCCAATATTCATATTTACATACTTTTCATATAGTTTGTTACAGACTAGTTCTGGTCTGGTCCCATGGAAAGAATCCTCCCAGGCAGCTGGAGCACACTACATGGGCTCCTAGATAATACCTTTGGCTGTAGTTCAATCCAAAAGGAATCCAAGTTTTGTTCTGGGACACCACTCCATAACAAGAATCAAAGTGCTAGAAGTGTGCCTGATCCCTTCCAGGCATTCTTGATCTGAACTAAAATTCTGAGGTAGAGACACAGAATAACTTGGTCATGCTACTTACATTCTTATTTCCGTACACCTTAAGCAGGAGACAGGTTGGAGCAGACAGTTCTGTAATTTATGAAGTGTGGCATTTTTGCAATGTACAAAACTATGAATTCCAGAGATGCTTCTGATAACAAGAGAATATTCTTCAAAGTGGTGGAAAAAAAAATTATTAAGGGGGTTTCACTCATCCAAGATGGAACTTCAAAGACGTTACTATTCTGAAAAAAAGGGTAATTACCATTACCATGAAATATTTATGTTTTTAAACTACCCATAGGCCCCAATAAGACACAAATGCTAGGTGCTCTGCAAACATTTATGAATATACCAACCTCAAAGACTTCACAATTTAAGAAATATTATCAAATATATTATACTTCATAGAATGCTTTTTAGAAGCAAAATGAATGTACTCTTAGGCCAAAATGTATGCACTGAGTCTATGATCTGCTGTGTCTGCATCTGTATATCAATAATTCTAACATTTAGGCATGATTTTCCTAAGAGACCATAGCAAAAAGCAGGCAGAGTAACTTATTGTTGTAAATGTATAGGACAGTTATGTAGTATGGGCCTGTGTTAGACTTTGAACAATCCTATCCTTACATTGGAAATAGGAATGGTATTGTCACTTACCTAAAATTACCACCTCAACTACAAAAGGAGAGAGAAGAAAGGTAAAACTCATAAAAGAAAAAATATTTTACAGATAAGGTATACTGTCCCCTTAAGATAGATAGATAGATAGATAGATAGATAGAGATGTACATACATACATAATTCATTTTTACTAATGCTACTTTCTCCATGGTCTACAAGCCTCATGTAATAATAAAGCCCTAAGAATTGAACCTAAATATAAAACACTACACTGGGATTTTTAAACAAGAGTACAGACAAAACCAAAATAGTTTCCATCCTAATGAGAGATAGTAAGGCATCAGCTGGAGTCAGACTGAGTCCAGCTGTCAGTGCAACCCTTTAGGATGCATCTGGACAAACCAGACAGAGCCTGAATTTGACTCTAAGCAACAGGGTAAGAAACTGAGATTGCTTAGTCATGAGAGGAGATGACTGGCATGGACACAGGGATGTTCTTCGAATGCATGAAAAGGCAGAGAGGAGTGAACAGACCTCCTCTTTATTTCCAGGTTAGATAAGACAAATGGTAATGGAATTCAACATGGCAAGGGAGATTTAGGTCAATGGGCTGCCCAGGAAGAGTACAATTTCTTTGTTGTAGGTTTTTAAGGATGGAGTGAACAAACTTTCACCAATAATAGCACAGCTATCCTGCCTTTGAGAAAGGGAGATGGCCTTTTGAGATCCTTTCCTATCCTGTTTCTGCAGGGCTTTATGCTCCAGAACTAACCACAAGCCAACAACTATAGACTCATTTTTATCCCTAAAAAGCCAATGAAACCCACTGAAATCTTAAACAACAAAGAACTCAAAAATATGCTGAATATGCCTCTGTGATACAGTCGAAATAAGGACAGCATACCTATTTCAAGATCGTATTTCATTTTAGTTCCCCTGCACAAGAAAGTACGATAATATTATCTGTGCAAAGATAACCTTTAAGAAAACTTCACACTGATGAGTCATTAGCTGTGCATAAATAATGCTTTTATTATATGCAACATTAGTATGGCAATTTTTTTGTCAGGCCTCTGCTGCACCAACAGGCTCTGCAACCTCTTTCGGTCTGGCTGCCCATACTCAAGGCCAACTCTGACAAGGGTCCAGTTGCAGCAAGTTGTTCTAAACTGTGAGAAAGAAATGTGTGAGAAGACACTTTCTTACCACCATACATGACATGTATGTTATTGTCAACTTAAAAAAAGGTCATACTGTTTATTTTTGAAAGGCAGCAAAAAACTATTTCATCCAAACCTATTGTTCACTTAGCAAGAGAAAAAAGCTGGCAAGAAAACGTATAGGAAATAGGAACTACCACCTAAACAAGCGACAAATGTAGGCCCTGTGAAAATAAGAAGCAACACTCCACATCTGGAACCCAGGAGCTTTGAAATCTCCAGCCTTGAAGAGGATTTTCAGCTTTCTGTGATGAGTTCCACTGATGATTATAGATTTTCTGTAATAACAATCCTGTCTTTCTAAAAGTAGTTGGAAATTTTTGTTCTCTGGGCTGTAATACTTCATCACCTGTGTAAAGCAGCTAAGTTTTAGGAACTTGTAGGAAGAGCTGGATGCTACTCACTGCAGGCTTGCAACTGAACGATGGTATTTTCTTCCAGAACCTGAGAATCTGCTATACTCCTTGCTCTTTTGAGCTGTTTATTCTGGAGCTCAGCCTGCATTTGCAAGGTCATGCCGGATACTAGTCACACTATGTTGCTTATGCGTGAAATCCTCATTTTGTGCAAAGCTCACAAATATATATTCATGTCATAGTATCTTAATGTCCGGGGATAGTTTCAGCATGCCGAAGTGAGGGTGTCTGCCACAAATGCTCTGTGTTATTGTCACAAAATAAGGCAAAGCGGAAACTTGTCAGTTTGAGACTGAAAATCTTATGGGAAGGTTAACATAGCTGCACTTCTGGAACTAGGTGGCTGGTAAAATAAGATCTTGCCTTCCGTGTCTGCAATTAGTTATGTGTGAAGTAGACATGCCAAAATTGGAAGCAGTGTCCATTTTGTAACAGTAATTATTATTGTGAAGCCATTTTCAAGGTAGGATTATGGGCACTAAACCGCTGGGACTGACTGTGCTGCCCATGCGTTAAATCTTCATTTTGTGCAGACTTAATGAAAAAGATAGTTTCTTGTAATATGTTCTGTTTTGTCAGTTGCTCCTGCACAGCAATATAGGGTTGCTTTCTTTGTAGTTAATACATGCAGTGATAAATTTTCCACATGCTCTTTCTGTAAATATTCCACCACAAAACATTCTGTTAAACTGGAATTAAGGTTGTAAATATGCATTAATAAGTTACGAGTAAATTCTGTACTAATTGACTGCCCATACAACCTCACTGACATCGATGGAGAAAAAGCTACCGAAGAACATTATGAGCTGGATTCTCATCCCAGAAATGCTACTCTTACCTCCACGTACAGGGGGTATGACAGAATCAAGTCCTGTGCCAAAGTCTGTAAGAAACACATGCTGGAATATCAGAAACACAAGACTCAACTCACACTTCACAAACTTAAAGGACAGAATTGCAAAAGCATTTCTCACTGGCCTAACTCTGCTCTCCTTGGAGTAAATGGCATTTTTTACCACTGACATTAATGATGGTAGAGCTTAGCCAGTAATCACCACTTTCGGAAATCCTATCCTTTGTGATTTGAATTAAACAAAGTGATTTAGGTTTCTTTTGTTCCCTCAGCTAACCCCTTTGTAAAGCCTCCTTTGCCTTTCCCCTACAGTTACATCATAGGATGAACTACGCATCACAGTGATCCCAAATTTATGTTGCAGCCACATAAAATACATCCTACTGGCAAACACTCTCCTAACTTCTTGAGGAATCAAAGTCATGATTATTTTCCCTCTTAGCTTTGATAGATCTGTCCATTCTTGTGAGTGAAATTAAAATATTTTTCCTTCAGTTTCATAAGACCGTATTTTATTGTTAACATCTTAGGAGAGAGAACAGTATCAGAGAGTAAGCAAATCAGACAGTAATTAACAGAAAATAAAATAACAGTAATTATTAAAGATACCTTCCAACTAGTCTCTGAATGATAAAACGAAAATTCACAATGGTGTTGTGAAGCTTGGTTTATTCCTACCTGTAATTTACTTTGATATCTTAGCATAAAAGTTCCTTAGAATTGAAAAAAATATCATTATTAGCATAAAAATGAGGTATGTTCTATTTATTTTATGTATTAATTTAGCAGAATATATTACTACACAACTTTATACTGTAAGCACAAGGTCACACAGGATATGACATGTCACACTGTGTTGCCTATGCATGAAATCCTCATTTTGTGCAGAGCTCCAAAATATATATTCATGTCAGAATATCTTACTGTCCAGTGACAGCCTGAGAGTTTCATTCTATTACATACTGGGGAAACAGATTCAGCGTCATTTGAGAGGTCTCTTCTTCTCTCAATACCTAAATGAACTCTCATTAATCAAAAAACTACAAACACTCACCAAAAGGGAACTGGCCCTATTAATGCTTTCTTCCATCTGAGAGACAAAATTACATGCATTCTGCTAACATTTTTTTATCATTTCTGTGTGACTATCCTGGTCAAACAACCAAAATATGACTTCGATTTTATAAAATTAGTTAACAGAAAACAGAACATAACTTTACTAAATACAGTAAACAAAAGAAATTGTTTCTAGGGATGGAATTTCACTGGCACCACCACTGTTACATTAACTTCACAGACTTCCAAGACAACCCTGGAGATAACATGACCTTCTCCAAACTTCCATCAGCCTAGCAAGCATACATTAAAAGTTCAAGCTTTGCTTACGCTGAACATGCCAATGTTCACAGTTTGAGAAGCATGAGTTCCTACCTAACTCTGTTAACTGCCTACCCAGCAACTCCTCATTGTTCTGCCCAGCTTTAAACATTTTTCTCCTCAAAAACCAACAAAATACTTTTAATATTAAGTCTCAGGGAAGACTTTTTTTTTTTTTTTTTTTTTTACAAGACATAAAATTGAGATTATTGTATAAGCAGTTTCAAGTGGGACAGCTTGCTCAACAAAATCCTTAAATCTAAGGAAATGTCAGTTTGCATCAAGGAAAGAAATATTACCTTGGTCTTCAATAACACAGCAGAAAGCAGTAATGGTTTAGAGATCTGGGCAGATAACCAGTGTAGCCTCCAGACCAGAACAGCAGGTTTGACATGATACTCAAGTAAATAGCCAGAACAGAATAGCAATTAACAGTTAACAGGCCACTTAATTTAAGAGCTTTCCTTGAGAAAACAGCTTCAGACCTTCAGAGACTCTAGGAACTGACAGTTCAAGCAGGAAGTGGCAAAAAAATCGAAGTGTACGGGGAATTTCCTCAACAGGCCTTTTATCCACAGAATGTACAAACCAAGAAATGCTCAGCCTAACTGTAGATGTAGAGGAATGTAGCTGCAGAGAGGAGGGAATAAAGAGAGGAAAGGCAACGATATTTTGACCAATGACCTTCTGAGCAATAAAAACATTAATTTTCTTTGCTGATGTCTTCAGAGCCAAAATTCTGCAAGTTTAACACTTAGTGCTGACCTGTGCTTCGTAACTTTGTCATGCAACTTGCCACCACAACACCTGGTAATGCAAGACAGCGCGCCAAGGGTTTGTAGACAGACACGGATCTTGTGCAACACCTATCACTTGTAGACCACTCTGACACTCGCTTAGCATGCTGTGTGCTTCCACAGACCCAGCAGAGACAATCATGCTGGAGAGTCAAACCTGCAGTCCTTGTACAAGCACACCCAGCAGTGGCACCAATACACATCTCCACATTTCTGTTTTCCTTATTGTGTCAGCACACCACCATGTTGATATGAACACAGCCTTCTCAACATCACAACAACAAACAACTGTAAAACCCTCCACCTTGTGAAGGGGCATGGACGTGCATGAAAAGTGGATGTCTCAAACTCCCAGTGTCCCAACACCTGTTTTCACTTAAAGTGCCTCATACCTCTGCTATATCAAGTATTTTTCTTTCATGCATGAATTTGACCTCCACAAACTTTTAAGTCAAGCAGATCAAAGAGAAGAAAGAAAGAAAGAAAGATGCATCTTTTCTACCTTTCTCAATCTCATACAGCTCACTGCGCTCTGAATTTGGGACATGTGGGTGCACAGCCCTAGGTCAAAAAAAGCCTGGAACACACCAACTGTCTTGCCCAGCCCCTACATCCTACTATCACTTTGCTGATCC
>JAVJGJ010000032.1:3159914-3196809 GCA_035590215.1 Microhierax caerulescens | reverse complement strand
GGGCAGCTCGGGTCAGTGTGGGGGGGAGCAGCACGAAGAGGAGCCCCCCGCCGCCGCCTCCCGGGGCCGCCGAGCGCTGCACGCCGCGATCACAAAATGGAGGACGCCGCGGCGGCAGTGGCGGCAGGAGGCGGCGGAGCGGGGCCAGCGCCCGCCGCCGGGCCGCGGCACCGCGCTCGCCCGGCGCTCTCCTGGAAAAGGCAGGTTTTCCAAACGCATCACCCGCTCGGGAAGGCAGTAGCGTGCTGCGGGGGGAGACTGGTGGAAACTTCCAGACTTAGGTTTCTTCACTGCATTTCCTGAAAATTCACGCTCGACATGAAAGCATGCATGCTATTATTGTCTATTATTATTATGCGGGAATTCCCTGTCAGGGGATACAGTTAGATTTTTGTTACAGGAAATGTACAGAAGTGTTAGCATGGCTAAAAAATGTTTCACCTGCATTCCTACTTCGGCAGCAAGTTTCTCCATTTGGAAATACCACTATATTTCCTTTGTCACTACTACCTGAAAAAGGCTTCAATGCACTTCATCAGTGTCCCTGTGTCCATAAATCTCGTTTCATAGCCCTGATGCCATCTGATCACAGCTTCCCAGCACTCTCCTGGAAGTGTCCTGGGAGGATGCAGGAGGCTGAGCTGTGGTGCTGAGCCTGTCAGCCATCCGGGAAGGACCTGGTGCCCCACATCTCCTACAGGGCATTCAAAGAGTTCTAGGCACCATGCCAGTCAGGAATTGTGTCAAAGACTAGAAATTCTCCCTGGCCTGTATTTTGTTACATTTGTATTAAGGAAGAGCACTGCCTCCCACTTTGTGCTGACTACTTACTTAACCATCCTTCATTTCTAGGAGGTCTTCAAATCCTATCACACATACAGCATTTAAAGAATCATCTTTGCTGTTGATGTGTAGAAAGAGCAATAACACAAAGACAATTTAAAAAATCATTAAAGGGATTTCCATACACTGTTACACAGTGACGATAAAATGCTCAGCGAAAGCACACCAATCATCAAACAGGTTCCAGGTATGTTTTCTCCCAGAGACTTTTAGTACAATAATGATCGCCATTCCTATTGCCAACCGCCTCTGCTTTGAGAATAAACCAATGACTTGTGCATTATTGTACCTTAACTATTGTGTCTGCCTTTGGCAGAGGTCCTCATTCTCCAAAGGGATCACCAGTTTGGGCCCCCAAACCTCCACTAAGTCCCATTAATCCCTTATAAAGCCATTGTTAGTTCTTGGGATAAGGATGTGGTTTTATGTATGGTGTGCAAAGAGGAAAAATAACAAAAAAGGAGTATACATACATATTATACTGTCATGGAATCATTTCATCATTAAGAATACAGGGTTGCGTTACAAGTTACCATTTCAGAATTTATGTATTTGCACATTTATTTGCAAACTATTTTTATAATAAAATACTGGGAAGTTGATTGGGTCATGGCCATGAGTCACTCGGGGCAGGCAAATTTCTATGCAAGCCTTGGGATTGCTCTGAAAAGCTTGGCAACTCTCAGACCACCCCTTACAGTCTGACATGACTTCTATATTTCATATACCAAAATAAACACCTTCCCTTAGTTTTTCACAGTGACCCCAGCCCTGCTGTCCTACTTTTTTCTTGTTCTTTTAAACAAAAGTTTGAGAATATTTCCTAGTTTCTGCTTTCTCCTCTTCCCTCTTAAAGGTTTTTTTGCTTATTGATTCTATTTTTATTTCTCTGCCAGGATTTCATTGCAATCTCCCTTGTGTGGAATTTATACTTGTGGCCATTTAAATTCATTTCAGGCTAGAACTTGGCATAAAAGTTCGCAGCATCTCAGCCAGATTTGAATTACTATATTTAATCTATACTCAGTTCTTATGCTTTTTTTTTTTTTTTTTTTTTTTTTTTTTTTTTAGAGAGTGAAGATAGAAATAATTTTGTTGTGGTTCCAAATGGTGGCAATCATGCTGTAATGATTTCAGATCTTGTCTTCATTCCACTAGCTTTTCAAAGGGACATGCCAGAGCATTTGAGACATGACTTTAAAAAGGCGTTGCTTTACAATCCTTTAAAAATGAATTATTTCAGCATAAACTTTGTGAAAATTAGGCATTGTGGATGCACAAGGGTATTTTTATTTCATTCTTAGATACGGCTCACTGAACAGTGAAACCAATTTTCATGTGATCTTAAAGAGGGCAAAAGTCTTTGTTATGCTTTGAAAAATAAGTTTTGCAGAAATTTGTTTATTTTGTGTTATTAATTTTTGTGAATATTCAGGCAGTGCTGTGTTGGCCTCTGCAGCTACAAAGAAGAGAGAATGACAAGCAGATTTTTATTAAACTAGATTACATTGGATAGCTTACATTTCCTTTCTCTATTCATCTATTTAAAAAACAAATGCTCTACTTCATCTAACATGAATTCCTTCCATTGTGTAAGTCTAGCTGAGTAATTGCATGAGAAATGTTTCTACCAAGTCAAATTTTTGTTTGCTTCAGGATTTTTATTATTCAAGTTTTTTACTACAGTGCCCAGCACAGTAGAAAATGGAAGAGCTACTGATAATATTAAATAAATGTAACTAAGATAATATTTTTTATCACAGTGTATGCATACATGATAAAGTGGATCCTGTGATGGATCCTCTAGCCTTTCAGTAACTGATGGTTAGAGACAGTGTCACCAGTCAGCTTGTCCATCATTTTCCAACCTCTTGCTTCTCAGACAGTAAGTCACAGCTGTGGAAAATTACAGAAAATCATACCAGACCAGCATGATGGTATTTCCTCTCACTTTACAGAGCTGTTAAAAGATTTATTTTATAATTAGCTATTGTATCACACTACCACGTAATGAGCACAAGCATAGAGGACCCCATAGAACCGTTGAAAAATGGAATAAATGGCAGTCCCTGTCTAGAGAGCAAGGAGTCCACAATGCAGCAGATTCGTGACTGAGTAAGTACTGACTGCACTGCCTCCCCATGCAGTCAGCAGCATGCTTATTGCAAGCCTTAGACAAGATTGGTAGATCTTTAGGAGGGGGCTACTTAGTGGCCTGAACGGAGATGTAAGTAGACGGATGGGTTGTGACATAAAGATCATACGAGAAGATGTGCAAAGACCTAAAAGAGTAAGATCTTTATGAGTATCTTTACGATGTAGTGTATGTAGTATCTTATTCTGGAAATGGGCACTGTAAAAGGCTACTTTGCCAAAATAGTTTGAAAGAATGTTGCAGGTTTTTAAAACTACAGAAAGAAGCTCAGATAGAGGGGACATGCACATTTTCCTCCATTATTCTCACTTGAGGGTTAGGTATCTATGGTAAAGTAACTAGTTCCTTTGCAAAGCTGTTTTCTGTATTAGTTTACCTTTTCTGAGATTGGATTTGAAACATGTGCATAGAAGAGCACAGTGATGTTTAGACTGGGAGTATTTTAATCAATGCAATATGACAATGTATCCCCTAGCTGTAAAATGGTTGCAATGTGAGAGCTATGTAATAAGCTGCACTGTTCAAGGGAGTAGAAAAAAAGATTTTAAAAAACAGTAGTAAAATTCTGTTGCCTTAAAGGATAACATCCAGATCCTAAAATAAGGTTGAGATTAAATCTGTCACTCTGAGAGCATGTATCTACTGGACCAAAAAGAAAAGACCCAGGTGATGAGTTTCTTTTTTGGGAGCAGATCTTTCCACTGTAACTGAGGGTAAAAGCAATTATGGAAGAAAATATGAAAAAAAAAAAAGTTTTCTTTGAGTGCTTTGCACCGAGTTAACAAATTGCTATTGCACAATAGTAACACTGCATTAATTATGTCACTATTTGTCCTTCGTGATAGATTATTGTTAGTAATTCATCACTGTAACATATTAATAGTGGTATTAGTTTTTAAACAGAACAATCATATTAGTAGCATACTTGTCATATTAGTGAAAATTAACAAAATGATGAAAAATTGCTATCAAGGCTTTGGGGCTCCAACACTGCAAGGAAATCACTTTTTCCCAATCCAGCAGTTTTTCAATGAGCATATATTTTCTTGTAAAGATAAAGAGACTGTTTTACAGTGTTCTCTGTCCAAAACCCAGGAGCCATTTCAAAATATTTATGCCATCCTTTTAAAGCCAAATGTGTGTATTCTTTTATGATACTAATACTGCATATTCTGCCTTTTAAAAGCCTGAGTACTGTCATTCACAACCCCTGGCATGAGGCTCCTTAAGGCCATTAACTCCCTTTTTGTTGGGGATTGTGAGTCTATACTGTCCGGCAGACTTCTAGAGTACAATACAACTGCCCTTCTGAAGGATTAAGCTATATCTCCTACAGAGGCACTCATCTGTGAACTTGTCTTATATGCCTACAACCAGTCACTTGCATGATGACTTTGTTTGGGTTTTTTTTGCTTGTTTGGAAAGCAGTTAGCTTCAGGCCTCTATAAGCCTGCTCCTCCCCACTTCTTCATCCTGTCCTTTTATATTTCCAGCATCTTTTTCTCTGGCATTGTACCTCTTGCTAATATAGAAAGATACTGTGTGGATTTCCTTAAGATCTTTAACAGTAACAACCTGAACTAGGTAACAGGGTTATGGAGTGGGATTTCCTGCTGTCTCCTTCATGAACGTCTGGTGCCTCAAAAAGAAAAATAAAACATTGCCCAAACCCTGAGAATCCTGTTTGGAACTGGAATCATTGGTTTTGCCTGCTGCTTTCTGAAACCAGGAGGCAAATCTCCAACCTCTCATCTGTTTAAAAGCTAGCAAAATACAACATTTTCCTCATTTATGCAACTACTTTGGGTATGCTGTTTTATAATTTACAAAGCAGTTTCTTTGGCTTAAATCTGCAAATTTAATGGAAGATATGAATAGCTTTCTTTTGATTAACAACAGAATGTCACACTGGAAAAATAGGTATTTATTTTCAAGCCATAGGCCACAATGAAATCAAGGGTCAAATTGGATATACCTTTTATTCAATAATCAGTTGAACCCAGTCAGTCAAATGTAAATGAAATGCTAAATTTATTGAGTTTTCACATTGACCAAAAAGTAGCCTTTATATTCAAGGCTTGTCTCTGTTCAAGATTGCTTCCTTTGAACATGTGATTCACCAATGAAAGTATTTTGGGGGTTTAGAAGCACAATCAGAAGAATTCCCAATATCCATCTAACCTCAGTCTGTTAATGACTTAGCTAAAACATCTCCTAGACAAAATGACTACTACCATAAGCTGGAACCATCCTAGGGGAGTCAGACAGCTGAACATGACTGCACCAACTGCAAAATTGACCAACACATAAAATAGAGTTAATAACAAATTACCGTTTTCCAAAGATTAATTAATGCTTATAAAAGGTTTTTATTCTCTAAACTGCTATTGTGTTAGCCAGGCCACAGCATCTCTGTGAGCAAAAGTATGTGCAACTATGACACCTAGGCTGTGCTTTGCTGGAAAAAACGTTCCTCAGGAAACATCCATATGGACATTGGGACCAGCTTTATAATGACCCCAAAGGCCATATCCACTGACCATCTGCCCTGAAAGCCTCTCAGCTTCTCCCTTGGCAACAATTCTGTCTAGGCTTGGAAGTGCTGCTTGAGCTCTCAGATCTCAGCTGGGGCTGGCCCCTCTCCCCACCTTACCCATTCATGTGTGTAGAACCCACCTAGGCATGGCACAACTCGCACAGGGGGCTGCAGTGTCAGCTAGTGCCAGTCCCAGGACCCCCTGTTCTGAAGTTCCCTTCTTTGGTACTCGCTGATTCTGTGTATTTTTCTTAACAGCAAACAAGCCATGGGGAGAAGCAAGTGACTTAGATGACCTCCCCCGGTAGGTATGTAAGCAACAACAGAGAAGTAAAGTTGGTATTATACCGTCCCTTTTCTGAAATTTAATTTCTCAAATAATTCAAAGCTCTTAGAAGTGCTGTGCAAAAGACAGCTGCAAGCAGCTGTGGCCCTTCAGAATTAAAATCTCCCCAGCAATGTTTATGAAGTTGTGCATGTATTGTGGCACTGATTTTAATACAAAACATTAGATTGACATCCAATCTACACATAACGTGCATTTGACTGACATGGGCATTTATTATACATTGATGTGACATATGCCAAGCATAACAACAGCTCTGACTGACAACACAGCGAAAAAGGACTTGTGCTATCCATGTTATTCAGAATGTTCCATCCTTCTCCATTTAGTGGTCATAATTGTGCCACTCATATGAAAAGGTATTTTTTGAGTTATACAGCACTGCAGATTGGCCAAAGTGGCACTTAAGTCCACAGCAGAAAGAGCAAGAGGTCTTTTTAGTCTCTAAGCATTTAGAAAAGATAACATAACTAGGGCTCCAGTGAATTGAAGTTGTCAAAATTCACACCTAAGAGAAAGGGGGTGTTGGGCCTGTTGCCAGGAAACAGCATCTGGTATCACATTTCTAAAAGGATGCATGCATATGAATACAAGTGGGAGCTGCAGCATGATAAATCTATCACAGAAATTGCACCTCTTCATGTCTGCGTTGTGGCACCCACCCATACGAACTTCCTTGCCCTGATTCCTTAACAATACTTTACTCAACAGCCAGAGACGTGGGCAGTCATTTGCAGGACCAACAAGTTCATCCTCACAGTGTGACCAGTGCTGCAGACTATGTCCAGGGCCAGAAAGCAACCCTGACTACTCTTCATAGCATTAACTGCTTGCACAGTATTTAACTTGCCCCCTGGCCCAGTTCTGAGGCCACTCTTGGACATGGTTTGAGGGATAGCACATGGAAGGAGCCACTCCCACAAGGTCCTGTGCACAGGACTGCACTAAGCTTGCTTCCCACCATTGTTCACAGTCCTCCAGCACTATACCAGCATCCTTTTCACCTCTCCTATTTTCTATGCCCTGATGCCATACTCCATGGTATAGCAACAAACTCTCACAGTGTTTCACTTGCTGTGAACAAAGACAAGACACATACACACACTTTGTTTGTTTGCCCTGCAGGCAAAAGATATCTTTGTCCCTGCTTTGTTCAGAGGGACAGATACAGACCTAGAAGATGGAAGAGAATAAAAGAGGGTAACACTGGAAGTATTACCCATGATCCAGGGCATTGAGATAGGTTCGTAGAGGAAATTATAAATATTCACTCTAACTCTTCCAAGACTGCTGAGTTTCTCTGTAGGACAGAAATCTCCAGAACATATTCTGGTAGAGCAGGCAAAATCTTTATGGGAAATTCCAGTCCCTGGGCAGACTTTCCACTCCTAGTGATGGTGTAAGCAGATGACCAAGGACTGTGGGAACATCTGGTACCATGACTAAGTTCTCAGGACTGTTTTATGATGTAATGCTGTAACTGTAATAATTAACACTGAACGAACAATACCTTACTTAGTGTTCATAAGTACACAGACACACAGGTAACTTGCTAGTTCACCAAATTATGAAACACACTTATTCAAGAAGTAAAAATCAAATAGGTAACAGGATATTATTCTGGGCACTCATTCTACCAATGACATAAGCACAGCTTTCACAGACTCTATAGGCATCTAGTGTAGGCCCAACTTCAGAGCTCTTTTTCTAGATAGATTTTTTGTTTTAGTATGGGCTGTAATGCAGAAAAGGAAGACGTGGTCTTTTTTTGTTTGGGTTTTTTTTTCATTAATTCTCAGTAATCTATTCCTTTATTCTAAAGTTTAAGTGATTTTCCTAACCAGATTATACTTCTTAGGTATGTAAATTTGTTAAAACTTAGAACTACCTGACAACATTTAAATTGAGGCAGAAAAGAAGATTTAGGAACTGACAATGTAAAGGTCCTTTCCCAAAGAAAGATTTTATTTTATTAAACACAGTGTATCCCTGACTTTTCCACTTAAAATAATAGCTGTTGCATAGTAAAAGCAGGTTATGGACAGTTTTAATTGTCCAGGTAGGTGTTAGTCCAGTGTAAAAGAGGGGAAGACTGGTTGAGGGAAATATACAGTAATTTAATGTTCCCACAAAATATTTCTTGTCTTGTATTTAAAAGGCATTTTATTTCAGATGGCCTTTGGCACTGTAACTGTTCTGTGGATAAGTAGCTAATTAATTTTATAAAATGTCATTCCTGTGTCTGTACATGACTTATATTCATTTTTAAGTAAGGCCTTGAATACCATTTTGGGTTTGTTTATAGTTGTACTACTAATTTTAATTACAGTAAACTTGTATATTTGTGATCTCTTAAACTGTGCTTTTGTAATAAAGCACCCGCATACTCTTGGGCAGCAGGCTTGTACAGGCACATTTTCTAAATAGAGGTTTCATCATATATTATGATTATTTACATCACAGCTAAAGTTTTTCAGAATATTAGGCCTTCTTATCATCTTAACACTAGTATTAATGGGAATAGTTCTTTCAGACTAAAGTATTTTTGAGTGGAGAATGATTGTTTTATGCTAGAAGCTGTCAATGGTTGAATAGGACAGTATTGCATTCCAAGCTGGAAGGCACTGCTTTCTGTAGGGTCATCACTGCTAATATATAAATTCCATGATAGTAATTATCAGACCAATTCTGGTCTTTTCTAGTTTTTGGCAAGTACAAACAATCTGTGTCTTACCAATGGCAGTAGTGTTGCTGTAGAAAGTGACAGAAAACTATGCCATATCTTAACAATTTCTTGAGTATGGTAAATGGAATACCATTCCTGTCACTTGACTGTTACAGAACAGATGAGCAAGCAAATAAAAATTTGGGGCAAAAAAATCTAACTAGAAACACAACTTAAATGTCTGCAGAGAAAAGCAAAATAACTTATGTAAATATTTTTAAAAAGAGAAGCTTTAGTTGAAAGTAAAAAGAGAGCAAATACCTTTTTATTATAAGATTTCTGTTTTTCCCTGCAGCAGTCTGCTAGTCTCTTGGGCAAGAAAATCTAGTCTAGTATAAATCTAATGTATTCAAAAGGACTACAGACTCTAATCAAGTTTGGTTTAATTTTATAGTGTTCTCAGGCTAACTTTGCTATAAAGAATAACTAATATACATTAAGAGCATCCCTTTGGATGTGTTTCTGAGGGCTTATTCTGTTCCACTGAAGTCAGTTAAGAGCTCTCTTGACTTATTTCTGGACATACAAGTTTAATATGGATACTGCTAAATATTTTTTTGCACTTTTAAGCTGCAGAAGTAAGTTACTTGCTTGGTACTACTGTTTAACTGGTTTAGGATTCAGTCTTATAAGGGATGATTTATTTAAATGCTATTTTCTGTGCTGCTCATTACTTTCTAGGATCAACTTTGAGAATGCACATAATATAAAAAAACTGAAAGGAAATTTTACTGTAGAATTTACCTCGAGTGCAATGCATGGAGCTGTTGTCATGTGACAGTTGATTGTAACTGTTAAATCAGGGGTCCTCAAACTACGGCACACAGGACAGATACGGCCCCCCAGGGTCCTCAATCCAGCCCCCCGGTATTTACAGACACACACACCCACATCCCCCCACACCCCCGCCAGGGGTTGGGGGGGGAAACCAAGCACCTGCAGATGACTGCCTGCCACTTAATCCATGCGCTGGCCCCATTTAAAAAGTTTGAGGACCCCTGTGTTAAATATTCTCTCTTTATTCTGCTTCTTTACCCACAGGAAACTTTTGAAGACACAGATACCAAAGACCTCATATCATCTGAAGAGAGTTGCTAAGCTTTCAGGTTTAAATATGAATTGTGAGATAATAGGTGTATTGCAATTATAACAAATGTCCAATGTTTAGTTTACATAATGCATTTGATAAAATATTTGGAAGTAATTAGTATTTGATACTTTTTTAATATACTGCTTTCTTGCTAATTGCCAGCCATGATCCCTATCACTTACTACTAAAAAGTAGGTTGACTAACCTTTAGTGTATATGAGAATTGCAACTTAGAACGGGGAGCATATCAAGAAATTATATGTTGTTATGGTGAGCAGATATATTTTCTTGTAGGCCTGTTAAATGTAAACAATAGCGGAGTGTAGTTTACATACCTTATTCCACACAGATATTTTTATAGCCTGCTTTAAGTTTTTGAATTGTACCTACAATAATATTATTTATCAAGATCCTTTTAATGAATTAGAATATTCAAATTGATCCTAAACATATTTTCTTTAAGCTAGCCTTTCTTTTGCCTTACATGTCTGTTGCTTTAAATTTTCTGACATTCAAGCTCTGTATAGACAAGCCATATTTCCAGGTCTTTCCTCGGTTTTGTGTTATTTGGGCTGGTTTTGTCTAACACAGTTAAGGATGTCAGAAGCAATATGTACTCAGTCCATTAGTTTGGCATCTGCACAGAAGGCCAGCATTTGAGAGCTGGTCTGTGCCAAGGTCAGTGGAATTCAGGTGTGCTACAGGGACAATGTATTCCCGTAGAATGGGGAGACAAGATTTATGATGACCTGTTCCATGGCCTGGTGAAAGTAATAGAAAGCTCCTACTGCATAACTGCGCTCTGTAGGCTGATGTGTACAGTGGGAGTAGTGCTGTCTTCAGAAGAGATTTCTGTTTACCTGCTCTTCACCTAAAGCATTTCCAGCATCTAGATGTTTCAGGGAAATGGGGAAAAAGGTGTTTCTTGGAGATAAAAAAATTAGCTTCCAGAGGGTAAAGAGCAGCTTCAAATCCCAGAGGGAAGTAGATACTAGGAAGCAAGAATATCCCAAAGTGGATAAAGCTGTGTGCTAAATCCCACTGTCTCCCTCAGCTCTTGTATCATCACAACTAAAAGTATACAGGCATGCTAGGATTTTTATCAATGTGGTGCTCGTGAAAATGAGAGATTAACAACAGTGTGACATGATAACCCCTCAAATCAACATCATGTTTGAAGAGGTATTATTGTGCCATGTGTGGCTTTTCTAAAAATGTTAATAGGCTGGAGATGCATAAAAACACTGCAAAACAGAAAAAACTGATGTTGAGTGGATTGCAAGAGGCCACAAATAAATGCAAGTTTTACTATTGCAATTACCATGATTTCCTCTGGAAAAACAGTACATATACAAAAAAAAAACAAACAACCCACAGCTCTCCAAAGACACTTCTTACACATGTCAAAGAAAACTGCCTTTCAAATAATGTTTTGGGTACTCTGCTTGAACTGTCAGTACAGATTTGTAATTGAGAGCTTAAGCCTCTGGTTTACTTGTATAAACTTCCTTTTGTTTTAAATTTGTCCAATGCTTAACGTAAGTTCAGGTCACTCTGAAAAACTGAATGTACTTATATTTATCCAGATTAATTAATACTGAAAAAATGTGCCTATAAAGACAATTTTTTGGGGTCTTTGTTGCACAAGATAAATTTAAGATCTTAAGACACAGAATCCTTCTCCTGCTAACCTACAGGTTGTGGCTGCCTTCATCCAGCACCTGAGAGGGGGCACATACTAACCAGTGCAAAATACAGACAGCTAAGAGAAAGCCTGCAACTTTGGCTTTTGCAGTCTGAAATGCAGAATATTATTTAAAGTCTCACACACAGCTCTGCAGCAAACTTCTGTCCCTTTGTAATTCTCATAAGGTCCCATTATATGGTTATGTCTGCACAAAAAATTGCATATTATGTGGAAGTTCATTGTGGTTGTGATGTGTGTCCTAATGGGGACTCATTAGGCAACCAGAGTTAATTTAATGTATAACTTCAGGTAAGGTTTACCTTTTATGTTTTATTCTTGGAAATTCTAGTTACTCTAACTCATATGTGTTAGTCAGATACTTAATCAAACGTAGTCTTATATCCAGACACAGACTACATGTAGCATGCCAGAAGCACTGTCCTATGGTCGGTACTGTCAAATAAATTCAGTCATTTGGAAAAGAGCATTCAGGAGGGTGGTAAGCTTTCCAGATAGCAAAGAATTATTTAGGTTAGTCAGCACTACAGAACATTGCAATGATGTTCAATGAGACCTAATAAGCCTGCACAATGGCAGCCAAATTCAGCATTGACAAATACAAAAATACATATTGGAAGGAACAGATTGAATTGCTCATGCACATTGCTAGGTTCTAAATTAACTGTAACAACTTGGAAAAAGACCTGGGGGTCACTGCGGGCAGCTCAATTAAACATCTGATCAATGAGCAGCAGAAGTTAAAAAAGAAAACAAAATGTGAGAATGTATAAAGAATGGGGTGGAAAACAATTACAATATTGTAATTGTGCAATTATACACATTGTTGTTACACTTCCCGTGAATATACTATTCATTTCTGGTCATGCCATCTTAAAATACGTCATGGAAATATAAGAAGCCCAAAGTTAGGCAACATAAGGGAGGAGACAAGGAGAAACTTCCACATTAAGAGAGATTTAAAAGATGAGAACTGTTCAGTTGGAAGAGGAAATTAATAAGTGGGGACCTGATAGAGAGATATAAAATAATTAATGGTATGGAGAAGGTCAATTGGGTGCTCCTATTTACTCTTTCCCATAATGTAAGAACAAAGTGACATCCATTAAATTGAAAAGAAACAAATTTAAAACTGATAAAAAGAAATACTTTTTTACACAATGCATAATTAGCCTGTTGAACTCACTGCAACAAGCTATCATTATGCCCAAGAGCTTAGTAGGATTCAAAAAGGATTATACACTTATTTGGATAATGAGAGCGCCCAGGGATACCTTAGATAGGATAAAAATGGTTGGGGGTGGAGATGTATGAACCCTCATGCTTCAGGGCATAAACCAATCATTAGCTGTCTGGGATTAGGAAGAAACTTCCCCTACAAGCAAATTATTCAATAATTGTCCATTATGGGTCTTCTTGCAAATTCCACTGAAGCATCTGGTCCTGGCCACTTACTGTAGAGGCAGGGCATTGGACCGCTGATGTGATCCACTATGGTATCTCCTATTTACATTTCCCAAATTGTCATATGCATTTGCTGTGAGCCTAGGAAAGACACCTCTGTACTGAAAGAGACACTTTTGTTTGTTCTGTGACATCCTTGCTGCATGACAATTACTGAGTATTTATTTATATATTTATTTGTAATATAGACAGGACAGGATGAAGTTTCATCTTTCAGAGAGGACAGATTTTTCATTTTAAATGTAGGCATGGCTTGCACTGACCTGTCTAATGCTAATATGCTCGTGTTTTACATTTCAGTTTTCTGAAGCCTTTTGTGCGATTCACTGATAGTCAGAAGAACATGTGACTCTACTAAAGTATTAGTCTACCTATTCTGGGTTTTAGTTTGTTCCTTTTGATAGCTCACTTGACAGCCTCTTCTCCTTTTTCCACTTTCTCCATAACTGGGAAATACATCCTGATACAAAGCCTTAAGGAAACAGTATTCCAGTCTTCTATTGTACTAGGCCTATATCAATCCAGGTTAGATTCTCCAACAGAGGTACACCAATTTACTTGCCCTGGAAAATCAGTAAGATATTCTAAGTTACTTTCTGGGGATGCTTTGACCATAGCAAAATCAAGTAAAATCTGCCAAGTTTTCCTACTGTATAATATATTAAAAATTAGATGCCATTGAGATGATTTTGCATCTATTTTCATTTTACGGCTTCTTCTCTGCCATCCATTTATCCCGTTTTTAATTCATTCACTGCATCTTATGATCCAGTTTTACTATTACTATCTAGTTTTACTATTTTACTATTACCATCTAGGGTTTTTTACTATTACTTTTTTTTTTTCTACTACTACTATCTACTATTTTACTATTACTATATAGTTTTGCTATTACTGTTATTTACTATCAAGTTTTACTATACCATTTTACTACACAAAATTCTGCCACAAAGCAGTGTTGGATGAAAATATAATTTCTGCTTTAAACCAATCAGAAGAGCATACAGATACATAGAGCAGGACTGGCACAGTTGTTCTGGAATATCCCTTTCACTGTTTGTGAGTTATTAACCAACCTCTGTGGCTGGAACTCTCTTCTCCTCACTTGTTTACCTACGGATAGGGCTGATAAGATCCAATAGAGTCAAACAGTCATCACATGCAACCTAAAGTGCCTTGTTTAGTATATTTAATTGTCAGGACACATGACTTCATTATAAGTTCTTATAGTACTTAAAGTGACTTAAAGTCACTTAAAGTGACCTGACAATGTCAAAAGCAAAAGGATTACAATGCTTCAAAGCCAAACTGTTTGTGGGGAAAGGAACCAAATTTGCAGAAAATAAAACAAGGTAGAT
Source organism: Microhierax caerulescens (assembly GCA_035590215.1). Classification (NCBI taxonomy): domain Eukaryota; kingdom Metazoa; phylum Chordata; class Aves; order Falconiformes; family Falconidae; genus Microhierax; species Microhierax caerulescens. Next base: position 3,182,587 of record JAVJGJ010000032.1, on the reverse strand, counting down.
TAATTTGAGGGAGTAAATTCTTAAACTCCATGGAAAAACAACTTTAAAACATGTAATTGTTTCACTATGCTGCAAAAAAATCATCCTTAAACCACAGTTATGATACTGTGTGATTTTCCACACAAGAACTATGTAAATGTATTTAAATCCAGCTTATGGGAAACAGAGACAATGACTACTTATAATGGTGGAATAGCTTTTATGTTTTAAAACCAATGGAATGTATAAGAGTTTTGTGAGCTTGCTTAGAGTTTTGAAAATTTGGAATAAGGAAGGTTTTCATAACAAAAAAAAAAATTGTTTTCTTCATACATAACTTCTTAATCTGCAGTATGTATGTCTGTATTTTAATGATACATTTTCCTTAAATAATAACAGCAACCAATCCCATTTTGAAACTTTAGGAGCCCTTAGCCCTTAGGAGATATATCCAGTATTTATCAACCTATAACCAGCAGATACAATGTCATATGGGATATCAAAATGAATGTTGAAGTTAAATGCATGGATCAGCACTTCCAGAAAGCCTCACAAATAATGACAACCAAGTTGAAAGGATAGTTTTTGAAAACTATATTCAAGAAGACCAGCTGGACTATGTTAACAAGTAGTTTACAAGGTTAATACTAGAAACTTGTAAGTCTTTAGTTTGAATTCAGCCCCTTAGAAGAGACCAAAAGCAGTTACTATGTAACAACTCTTGTCAGCGGCCTAGATGAAGGAAGTTTTCTGGTTTTGGTCCAATTCCTATCGCTGAAGATTCTGTGTTCACAACTCAGAAATTACCATTCTGAGTGATACTGGTTAGCATCCTTGTTGGCAAGTCTCAAATAGCTATGGATTGACTGGGCATGGAGAACAAACAATGCTGTCAGCCCCATGTGGGGTTACTCTGGGTCAGGCTGGAGGCTCTGTGTATGCTTTATCAATTTACAGGTAAATGGAGGTCATCAGTGTCCAGGGATGTCAATCAGTGCCTTTTCTGAGTGTAGATTTCACATTTACAGCTGGTTTTCCTGGCCTCTAAAAGCCCTAAACTTCAGGTATTCATATGAGCAAAATATTGCAGAGAGTAACACAGCCAACATGAAATAAGTAAACATTTCCTATTATTTCTTTGGAAAAGCCTTCATAGCCACTGTTGAATGTCCTTTCCTGATATTGCTGAAGCACTAGTGAATACAGTTCTTAAAGGGCTTTCTGTTGTAAAAGTCTTGGGTCTCTAGCTGTCGTGGGGCACAAATGATGTTGGTATTGAGACTGCTTTTACAGCAAGGACGCCCTAAGATAACATCATTTCAACTGTAGTTTCAGAACAGCGTTTTTAACACTTCTACTTGGGAATTCATCCTTCAGATGAGTCCTCATGTAAGTTCAGGCCCTTTAATGCATACTTGCCCCAGCCTAAGCTACTGATTTTGTTGGCATTGGTGTTGACTAAGATTCTTCTTGAAAGACACTCCACCCCCTGATCACTACTCATGCAACCCTGAGAGTTCTCCAGTGACAGCTGAGAATCAGGGCTATTGTCTCATGGTGTTTTTTAGATTCATTCCCAACAGCTTTCATATAAAATTAAAATGTACAATTAAATCTATTATAATATATAGGCAGAGAATCGCATATAAGGGACCTGAAAAATGCACTGTACAAGACTATATTTAAAAAGTAGTTACATAAAGACTCATTGCTACAGCATATTTTCTTCATTATTCCTGCCTCATTGTATGTGAAACTATATTAGTATAATGAAGTGAGAAATAGTAGGATATTGGATATTATATTTCCTGCCTAGCAGTTTTAGAGAATTTAGCTCAAGGCAAAAGAAAATGCAGCCTTTCTGCCCTGAAGAATAAACAAGAACCTGTTACAGAAATAAAGGTGTCAGTAAGAAATCAGGTGGTCTCTCCACATGCATCAGTGCATATTACCACAGCTTTATAGAGAATGGCTTAGGGTTTAGTTTGGTTTGGTTTAGAAACCCTCATGCTTCTTATACCAGGCTATGTACTTCGTGTATCTTTCCTGTTTATAAAGAATGGAGACTTTTGGGATGTTGAATAATCGAGCTGCCATTTATCAAACCTGAATGTCAGAGGAGTGGGGCACTGCAAAGCTTCCTGCTTCAAGACTTCAGGTCCCCTAGATCCCAATTGAGAAAAAAATTGTTTTCGTCCCTTCTTATCACCGATGCTTTATTTTCCTTATTCTACATGTAAGATATCTGAAGTTTCAAAAATTGCTGTTTCTCTTCCTCTTATCTATGTTCTCTTTGGAGTGCCATCAGTCAGTCTTCAAAGAAATAATTCTTACTCCATGCAAATAATAAGTTCTTCACAGTCTTGCCTGTCAGCTATTTTGCTTGCTGAAGTAGACAAAGAACACTTATGCTATCAGGAAGAGGAGAATCCCAAAGCTATAGATACCAAAATTTGCATTTAACAGTAGAAAGATACAGGTATCCAACCTTAAACTTATGACCATTTTATGGTAACAGAGCTAGATGTCAGTTATAGAGGTTTCTGGATTTCCTGATCGTTAAAGTAGTCTTGTTTACAGGAACACAACAGCAAATTTATTTAAAAGGACTTTATAATTGTTAGACAACAGACTTATTCAAGAGCTGCTGATTTGTGACTTAGTAAATAGTCAAAGCTATTTCTATGAAGTAAATAGAACTCTTCAGGAAGAAAGAGCATATAGAATAACAGAATATATATATATACACTTATATAACACAAATATGGCATGAGATACAGCACCACAGGCACCATAGTAGACATTCACCTATATCATAACTAATAGGAACCAAATGGCTACATTCCTGATAATTGCACAATTCCAGAAAATTGCATACTAAGAAAAATGAAAGCCACAGAATAGCAGAGAAGCCAGTGTTTCTGGGATGAATCTTGGTGGACAGAAGTCCTGCTTCTACCAAAGACATCTTGTATTCTTTTTACATAAGCTATTTTTAATGTATAGCACTGGTGTAAACTATGTACAGCAGACTTACTCACTTCATAGGTTCAGCTCAGAGAGTTATTGCATTCCAGCAGCTGGTGTTCAGAGATTTTGTAATTTATGAAGCTTATTAATTTACCTGGTATTTGTTTAATATGTCACTTTTCCCTTTACCAGGCCTTAGCAATAAAACTGTCTTCTCAAAACAGTGGACCTTCACAGAACCTTCCACATTATTATGCAAGAGTCCATAAAATTAGACAAAATATCTAAAATTAAATTATCCAAAATGTAGGACTTAAAGGTAAAAGAATGTGGTTGCCTTGAAAAAAAAATAAAAAGAGAAGCATAAGTGGAAGACTGGTGAAAAAAAAAACAACAAACAACCCAGAAATTTTAAGACTGGATGACATTGTGTAAAACAGCAAGATGTAACAATTAGGTACCTAGCCAGCATCTCATAAGAATGAAGCACAATATAAAGTTGCATTGCAATCTGCCTACCTGAACTTTTGGAACCAGTTGCTCCTGGTCTTATGCAAAAAGAACTATAAAGGACTGGTACTGAAATAGCCTTTGAGGACAGTATATCCTAGAGGAGGCAGGAAGAGGTAATAGTTTCAACAAGGACTCTGCATCTCAGGCATTGGCTTTAGAGATAAGCCTGCTGCCCTCCTTAAAAAGGGGAGTCCCATTAGCTTAGCAAGCACAATGCTTTTCATTATAAGGATACTCACCTCCCACTTCACCCCTCAAGGCAAAGCAGCTGGCTGTTCCAGAGGACAAGGCTATACCTCCCAGGAAGGATCTAACACCTCTGCTGTAGCCTTGTAAAAAAGCATTATGTTGATCTGCACCTGAATGCTCTTTGTTTTAACCTTTCTTCAGGTGAGATTACTCAAATATTCTTAAATGTGCATTGCTTCCAAATCTGATTTTGAACTTTGCCAAACACACTTACTTTCTAGTAGGTCTTCTGCTTGAGTATGTCAAGACAGTGTACCTATAGAGGTACACAGATATAAGTCTAGCCCTTTAATTGGAAAGCTCAAAGTTATAAATAAGCATACAGTACTCAAAAGTCAGTAAGGCAAACAGCCCATGTCAGAGGTTGTAGCAAGGCAACTTCATTCTACTTCCATTGAAGGTACTGTAATCCCAGTGTAACCTGTAAAGAGGTGTCCCTGTAGCAGCAGTGATGAAGAACTGCTCTACAAGATCAAGTGCAATCCTTTTGCTACAACCACATATACAAAAAACCCCCATCCAAAACAGAGTTGCTACTGAGTATTGTCACAGTACTGTGACCGCCAATAGCTGGCATTGCTCAGACACTAAAAGACTAGATACTGTTACTCAGTGTTGCTCTGAAGTAACAGAGCCCCTCTGCTTCACTATTCTCCAAGTGGAAAGGAACAGAAAATGCTTGCAGTTTAGAGGTAGCACCATTCTTTTTTTTTTTTTGTCTCTGGACAATGATGTCCACCCAAGCTGCTTTGTGAACCTGGACCTCTTCAAAATCGCCTAGTGATCTCTGGAAGTTCCTCCTTCTTTCCTCCCAGCTCTCTCTGCCCTTCCAAAAGGGAGATTCAACAGCTGCTGGAATTGGATTTCCTCTGCTTCACCTCCCTACTACTAGGTACTTGCACCCCCCTTATTCCTGTTCAGACTGCTACAGTGAGACAGAGGGGCTGACAAGAGCTCCCATTGCATGGAATTGAGAACTGCTATCACTGGCATAACTTTGGGCAACTTAAGATGAAAAAGGGGCTGTTCTTGCAGCTGGAAATGACAAAGAATTAGAAGCGCTGCTGTAATGTTGCTTTTCCCCTGCCATTTCTTCTCCAGAAGTAATACCAAGATATCTTCATCCAAAGACTTATTGCTACTTTAGGACATGTTTGTGCTATTAGAGAAAAGGAAAATTGCCCTAATGAAGGCCAGGTTCCAGCCCTGCATGTCTAACTTCATTAATTCACATTAAAGCAGTTGCACATCTTTCCTACCAACTACCATTTGCTCTCATTTCACCCTGTTACAAACAGTTGACTCTGTATTACACCAGAGCTAGTAGTTCACTGTTTGGATCTGTCACTTGCAGTTCCTTGGTGAATTTACAACATACATTGTACCAAAATCACTTTTTTTTTTTTTTTTTTTTATTAATCTTAAAGCCCAAACTAAATCACTTTTAGTGAATTTTCCCAGTCTACTCTGTTTTTTAATTCTGTCCAAAGCAGGATAGTACTTCAGCAGTTGTCAGCAAACTCCATGCTTTGCATACATCTCAGAAAGCAAGCTTATCCTAGGGGTCAGATGATCAGTTGCACTGGAAAAAGCGATTTAGCCTTCAGCTAAGGCTTTCTTTTCTATCGAGCTCTACTGTGAATTGTGTTTTCTTTCTGATAACTTTTCAAATTGTTTTATATGACATTTCTGTATTTTCTTCATAACACAATAATTCTATCTTTGTTTCAGGGATAAGGGCTGTAATATATTCTCATGTTTGCCACAGAGCAAGCACAGATTCATCTAAGATATGACAACCAGCATGCTTTCTTATCTACAAAAAGGGTCATATGTTCTGCTTAAGAATATGGTGCAAATGATTGTACCAGTATATTGCTAATGCTTAAATCTACATTTCTATGTAAAATTAATTTTCTCTTTTGTCTGTAGTTGCAACTTGGAAAGCTTTCCTTATATGCACTATAAAATGTTAATAGCAAAATTTACTGTGACTTTATGACTGTGGTGTCATTTTTCTCAGCTTGATCAGCTCTTTCAAATGGCATCATTATGATCAAAGTTGTTTACAGTAATAAAGCAAGAACAGTTCCAATAAAATAGTAGGTGCCTTTACAGTTAAAGAGTAGCTGGCATTTAAGAACACAGCAGCTACTTATTCTGTGGGTGCCAAATCACAGAAGTCCACAATATAATAGAGTTAATGCATGTAATTACAAGATTGCCCCCCTCAGGATTTGAGGGCATTGAAAGAGACAACAGGAAATACATTATGAATCTGAAAGGGGAAAAAGTAGCAAAATTGCATATATTGATGAGATAAGGAAAAACAACTATGCATTGAAGCTTTGAAGTCTCCAAAATTGTGGATTATTCTAATACAACATCATTCATCACCAGTAATTTGTCAACAGTTATTGATTTTTGAGAATAAAATGGTGACACTTTAAATTAAAGTACATTTATAAATATTTTACTAATGTTACGTGATTAATAGAAATTACTTTAAAACTAATTATTGTAGGTATGCTTTAACATGTGGGAACACATATGGATGATGTTTCAAGAGATATTTAATAAATGATGTTCTAACTACCAGCTATAAACATTAATACTCTGGGACATACGAAATCATTTATAAACCACGGGTCTCTATAAAATCTTTAAAGAAACTTTGTAGCAGTAAGAAAATAATCAGTGATGATGATTTACACTTACTTTACCCTGTGTAAAGCATAAAGCTGAAGCCTCGGAAAGCAGGACTCAAGGAATGTAATGTGAATGAGATCTTACAGGATCAATCGCTAACTGGCAATATCATGGTTACAGTAATAGTTAGGTGAAATTCCAGGTCAGCAGTTGCAGTGAATAAGATAATAAAAAAAATAACAAAAATTTGTTTCATGGAGGAAAGAAAAAAGATCAATGATTCTTTACTGAAGCACTACCTGGTACTTCAGAAGACATAAGATTAACGCTCACCTCTGCCACATACGATTTCTGTGACCTCAGGTGAATTACCTGTACCACGATTGCAGAAAATGTGTGATACCATCCCTATTCACAGCAGTTTTATGCACTGACTTCTCACAGATTTAAGCATAGGCTTAAAAGGTGAGCTAGAGCTATTTTTCTAAATCAAGACCTTCAACTCTAGGATTCAGTGTCCAGTCTGTAAAATGAGATTAATAATAACTTTCTCTTCTGCCTCTTTTGTTTACCAACAGTCTCTGCAACCTTTTTCCTCCATGTCCAAAGTCAGCTTTGATGTGGTGCAGCTGTGTAACCTTGTATCCAGCTGCTGGGAAAACAGCTAAGTTGTGAGAAAAACCTACAAGAAACCTCACAGGGGGCTCTGCCCTTTGGCTTGTAAGCTGCATTTAAGCTTTGACCATTGCACTTGGCCCTTCTCCAGTCTGAAAGCTCCATCAAGACAATAATAATAAGTTATATTTGCTTGGTTAACAGTGATAACTGGCAAAGTTTGGATCAAGATTAAACAAGTAAAAAATCCCTTCAAATGTTCATACCCTGGTAATAATTTATTAGCAAAGGTTTTACCTGGGACAGTAACAAGTAAATCCCAGACTGATCATTACTCTCCTACAATGAAATCTAGTAACAGTACTGATTCCATTCGAAGGCTGTACTTTCAAGATTGCAGGTCCCTGACAGAGAACTGAGTATGTGATTGATTTACATGACACTGTTTTAACTGAGAACACCATAAAATAATTCAAAACCCGTTTGACATCTTGGAAGACAACCTTATATTAAGAAACGTCAAGATTGTAGAGCACAGAAAGAGAAGCCCATGATATATTTTTTCAATGAATACCAGAAGTGGTAGGGATGCATACCTATAAAACTCCCAAACAATGTGTTGCAGCACACTGTATCCTTGGAAAGGCCAATCAAGTAGCACATTATATGGTACTTGTGAAATGTTGCAAGACTTGGAATGAGGAACAGAAATTTGAAACAGGCATATAAATCTGAGTCACGCTGTTAGGGTTGAAGAAATTTCTTTTATCTGGATTACCCTGCTGCTCTTATTTGATGTTGAAAGGTGTTTATAACTGTTAAACTGGGAATGAAAAATATAAGCCAAGATAATGTGGTGCCACAGTCACCCAGTAAAGAAGGCTCACTGACGAAGCCAAAGTTATCTTTGACTCACGGGATAAGAAAAGGAGACCTATGCCTGGATAGGGGCAGGTTCCGGTGTTTCCGCAGAAAGAACAGTCTTTCAAAAATGATTGCCTCATGCTTTCTGTTGGTAAACTACATCCTTATTACATAATTGATTTTTTTTAATGTACAGGACCACATACTCCTCTTTTAATCTTACTGAAGTTGAATGACTTTCCCTGCCTTTTAAAACAATTTTAATTACTAGAGACTCATATCTACAGGGTACATAACACTGGTTATAGCACACTATGCCTAGACAAACACCGCAGTATTTCTGCTTCATCTTTCCTATCCAAAGAGAGAATGAATTCAGATCTGATCCTTTAGATGCTCATTATCAGAGAGATTTATACAAATGCTTGTCTGTACACATGGTTGGCAGCCCCACTGAAATCAAGACAGTTGCAATGCAGAAAGTTAAATATATGCATGAAGCTTTGCAAGATTTGGGACATAGTAACAAATAGGCTCAGTCTCTATGCATTCACTGCGGTGTTTTCTTATTTGCCCTCATCTCAAAGTGACAGTGCATTTATATTGAGTGCTGCATTTTAGGAACTCTTTCCAGTATCATTTATTATACTTAAGACCATAAATTATTTTAATTAGAATTATTTCTTTTCCATCTTCTGCTAATTTTTTCAATTTAATCTGTCCAAAGCATGAACATAGGATAATGTCCACTTTGCGGACCAGATAGTAAAAGAAATTTTTTTGGCCCCAGGGTACACTAGGGTGTCTAAAATAACACCAAATTAGTATGTTTAGATAAATGGTCCCAAGGTTGCAGACAGTTAAGATCCCAACCATGCATCTTCTTGTGAAGCAGATGTCTTATTCCCATCCAAAGCCTTACTGAAGTCAGCGAAGAGACTCACATTTAATTTGTTTTTAAAAAAATCTCATTTAATTAGAAAAATTTTCTCCACAGAAAAGAACATCCATTTCATTCAGTTGTCGACTGAGAACATTTGTTTACATCTCTTTCCCCTCATTCAGCATTATTTGGAATTGTGTTGGGGTACATTAGAGCTGCAGATGCATTAAATCCCTTTGCCTTTCTCGCTAAAAAAAAGCAGGTAAAAATTTTTCTTCTACACATCATCCTGATGCCCTTCTGCATCAGTCTGAAACATCAGCTGAAAGGTGTGGCAGCCAAATGCTTTTTCCCTTGTCACAGAACATGCAGGATGAGTTGAAACACTATCCACCAGCAGACATGGTTAAGTGCACAAGAATGTGTGCTTACAGCAACTGTTTGCCTATTTGTTGCTATCATGCTCCATGGCTAGATTCTTTTTACCTTTGGTCCAGTGGACTTCCCAGTTGGGACCTGATACAGTTACACAAAACAGTGAGAAACATACAGATCCAAGAGCCAGTTTTCCTTTCTCTTTGCCCTGCTGTGTTCTCTCCTTTTCTTCTACCCCCTTCTTTCTCTTCTGGCTTGCACAAGGGTGGAGCAAAAGAGCGTATCTGATTAATCCTTTTCAGACTGGAAGGCTTTGCAATTTTATTACAGGACAAAATTATTATGAACAGCTCAAGCTAGAAATACTCTTTGATACAGAGAAATGTATTTAAAAGTTTGCCTGCAATGCCTGGTAAGACCAGAGCTAGAATATTTGAATAAGCCCTTTGAAGCTTGCAGTTGCCTGAGTTCATTGTCATCCAAAGCTATAGTCCAAGATGACTGGAGCTGCTCCAGGCTTTGTGAACTTATTACAAGCATAGGTAAGTTGCTGTCATCAAATCGGAGTGTCCATTAAAACTTCAAAGGAGAAGCCTGATCTAAGTTTTCCTTGTCATAATGTGTAATACTTATTACAGAGAGATTTATTAAGCTTCTCTCATTTTATAGGTTGAATCTACTGTAGGGTCATGGAACATATTAAGGTTTTGACCAACAGTAAAGAGCTGAAATTTTCCTATTTTGCTATTCATGACCTTGGGACTACCTAAAATGGCAGCCACCTTTAATTCAACACAATTCTGCCTAAGCACATCTGTACTTTCACTCTATTGATGTTTCAAGAGACAAAAAATACATGAGAAGATGAATGTTGAGTCGGTTTAGGAGGCATTTTAAAAGCCAGGCACTATGCTAGGCCAGAAATGAGGGACCCTGCCATGTAAAATAGTCTTACACTCAGGTAGTAATGCTATAAATTGAGAAAAAAAAAAAGAGACATAATTTAGTAAATTAAGTTTGAGTGCTGTGTCCCATCCTGAACTCTCTGTGTCACTGCTGCACATTAAAGACCTGTACTGTGTGCCTGAAAAATCACTGTTAAAACAGTCAGGATTCACACATACTTTAATATTGCATTCCTCTCTACTGTGAGTGAAATTATCAACTGGCACAGTACAGCTAATAACCTTATTTTTTCTTAACGGTACCACGCAGAACTACAATGCAGATGAGAGAAGTGTTTATATTGCTTATGCTGGTGTAAATCTATAGTAGCTTCTGGAGACTGAGAAAGTTTGGAAGGGCCACATTTTCCCACTGTTCCTTTATTTCTTTTGACACTGGTTTTGCAGACTTGAGGGTGGGCTTCATCTGGCTAAGAACAGCCCTGACATCAAATAGACTCTCTTGGTATAGTTAGTTCAGATCTAGTCAAAGGAGCCTAAGGCTCAGTTCACTTAATCACCTTGATTTAATCACCTTTACTTTCACCTAGAAGTAAACTCTAAAATAGTTCAGTTATGATTTTCTCTGTTGACCTAAAAGGGAGCTTTGTGTGCCATGGGTACCTCATTATAGTTATCTAATGCTTGTGTGACAAATATCTTCATTGCGTTTAGTTTTCAGAATTTCCAGTGCTCACTTTCATCATTTTCAGTCAGCATTTCAGACAAATGTGAAAATAATAATAATAAAAAAAAAAAGATCGTAAATTGCTATAAACCCTGTAATACTGGATCCCAAATACATAACTTAGTGGATGGTGTTGTTTTCCTTGTATTGTATTAGTACAACTAAAAGCAACATTTATCTATCTTTCAAAATTAACTAAAAAACCCCACACCAAACGAAACAACTGGATTTCTTTCCTTCTTAGGTTCTTTATGGTACCTAAGAAAAACCAATAACAAGTTGGTTTCTGCTTAAAAAAAACCAAAAACATTTGCAGGGGTGTAAATTTCATCAGGTTAATGGGACAACCACTCTATTTGTCTTGAGCTGCTACACACAGAGCAGTTCTCACTTATGATAACAGAAGATCCTACTTTCACTTCACATACTTTAGGATAATCCTTTTTTTTAAACTAAGTGAAATTATCTTGTCTGGAGTTACAATAATATGAGTACAATGTGAGCATGAATTTGTGTCTTATTCCATTGTTATATGCAGTTTTCACAGTTTTTTATTTACATCATTTGCCACACTGGGAGGGCCAGTGGTATGAATGTGGCAGGGAACAGGGAAGTATTCATTCCTCCTGATATTTGACAGTAAACTGGGAACACTGTTGTAGTGAGGAGGCTAGTTCTCCAACAGCTTCCTATATAATCCTTACAGAAAGAAAACCTCCTCTAGAGCATGTCCTAAGAGTACCTGAATTAGGCTTCTGCTCTGAACTGCTCTGTGGAGGGTCTTTTCACGCTCTTCATATATAGGGAGATTGCCTTCCCCCCAAATATACATTGGGTGCCTAAACGTAAATGAAGGTGAAGAACCTCCCTGGAGAGTCTGTTTTGCACATGTATTTTTGTGCATAGACTACATGACTAGTGGGAGAATTATTTTTATTTTGAGGGGTTAATTTGGATTGCTGTACAACTATATTTAAATCTTTTTGCAAAGAACAACCTTTTGCCTACTGTCCTAAAGAATTTATTAGTTTTCATGAGTTTGTCTCAACCTTCAAGTTATTGTAACAGTTTTGTGTATTTAATATACAGTGTGTGTTAATATCACAGACAGTTTTATAACAGCATTATAACATACACCATTCCCTCCAGCTTTTATGGACATCTACGCTTCTGCATTAAACTACTGTAGCTGTGGAATTTACAGTAGAAATCAAGACTGAAGCCTGATGAAAAGCCTTTTAAATTGTGTTGTATACATCCACTGCATCCATCTTGCAAAAGGACTAAAATGAAGAGAACTCTTACGTGATAATTTCTAGCATCATATCTTAGCAAGAGTACAGGATTACCATTCTGCTAGACAAACCATAAAGGAAAAAAAGATTACAGTACAGTAGGAAGGCTAACTTCATCTTTTTATTTGAAGTCAAGTTTAATTATTTATGTTTTCTGAGGAAAATAAAAACAAAATGGTAATTATGCATTCTTAGTTTAGTAGAGGTCTCATTTTATATTCTGCAGCATTAAAATACAACTAATATATCCTATCTAGAAGAATAAAAGCAGAAGAGACCCAGGGGGTGGTGTGGGCGGGTGGAGATAGAGACACAGACAGACAAGTAATTCGCTCCCTACCTCTGCAAAAAAATGGAGCTAAGTAATAAGGAATTTTATAATTACAAGTAGTGGATTTATTGTACTCTAAAGATAAATTAATTCAAAATTTGAGAGTTTTTATATAATTTTTAATGTAAGCTTTATGCAAGTGATGGAAGTTCTTATTACATAATGAACAAAAAAGGAAAAGACACAACAAAACTGGACTGTTCTTTTTACCTTAGAAATGCTCTGAATTTCTACTGAAAAATATAATAGATGACACAAGTTATACTACACATTATCAGTAAATACTACCATAAACTCACCATGAGGCAACACAGGTTGTCATATCTAGTTACTATTTTCTCTAGGAAATAAATGACTTCTGGTTATCACAGTCCGATGTGACATGACAGTGTAAAATCATATTCCAGTCTGTGGTGAGCAAGATGATAACATATGTCACCACTCTACTAAACCTGTGAAAATCCCTTGGAATTTCTATTTATTAAACCTCATGTTCACTACACTGTACAGTATATGGCTTCTTCACTGGTTACAGTAAAGACCTGCTTACTGTTAATTGCTTCTGTGGATTCAATTTCAATAGCAATCAACCTTAAACAAGCTAGTGAAAACTCTCCTTAAAGAAATACTATAAGCATTTTTCAAATGTACTAGTATGCTACTAAATTAACTCAAGGACAGCTCTTCTGCAATCTGTGTCACCCGTTTGCAGTCTAGTAATTCAACTAAATTTAGCTCACAATTAAAGCACTGCTGACCCATACTAAAAGTACATTACCTGCCTTTAGGTTCTATTTACATAATAGTTCTTACCCTCTTTATCACTGTTTCTCAACTTGTCCCTTGTTTATCTCACTACAGATGTTCTTAATGGGGAATTATCATACTGAAGAAATACTCTGAGGAAAATTATGATTAAATAGTCTATATGTAATAGAAGCAATTCCTGCAGAACTGTCTTTGCAAAGCAAAGAGCAAACTGAAAAAATAAACTTCAGAGTTTAAGACCTCTGTGTTCATATAAATGTCCCTCTTTGCCTTTTGCCAGACTAACATCCCACAGCAAGAAGATCCACATTGTGTGAGAAGTATCTCTTCTGCTTTAAATTTCACTGAGTGTTCTTATCATACATGACAAGATCCTAACCATCCTTATCAAGACATTATTTCATAGCTTTTTATCACACCTACCATGTAGCCCTTCTGTGAAGCTGGTGATGCCAATTGTTTCACTCTTTTCTGATTATCCTCTGTCATTCTTGCCAGATAGAACTGAGCTGCTCCTAATTTTGCAAAACTTCTGTTTGCAGTTGGTGACCAGGATTGTACACAGTGTTTGAAATGCAGAGGACAACTGATTTAATGACATGAAAGAGTTTTTCATTTTATTCTTTCTTCCTGTACCAAAATTCTACTACAGCTGCATGCCAAGTGGCAGACTGCACCGCACTCTTGACAATGCTATCTAGGCCCTTTTCCTTTGATACAATTAATTTAGAACTCACTAAGGTGTAAAAATAGATGAAAAAGATTCCTTGTAAAGTACATTAATTTGCATATATCAACATTGAATTTAATCTGCCATCAGACTGATCATTCACCTAACTTGTTTATTTTCTTCTGAAGTTTCTTATTACCCTCTCTGGACTTGATTAACCTGAATAATTTTGTGTCACCTGCAAATTTTATCACCTCAGTGTTCAACCCTTTTTCCACTTCATTAAAAAAATATATTAAACTATGCCACTCCTGCTGCAGAATTGCACACACTTGGATGTCAAATTCTACTATGGTGAAAACAGAATTCACTTCTCCCTCCTTTTGATATCTCCTAGTTGGATTGATCAATGACAAAAACTAAGTGAAATCTTTTTTGACTGATAGCTATGGGAAGTTTCTTGGGCACGGAACTTCAGTCCCCAGCTTTGTGACTACTTAATTTCTTTAAACTTTGTGAGGGTTTGAAAGGCTAGACTTAAATGATTAAGCAGTTTACCTTTATCCATGTTTTAATGACATATTCAATGAGTTCTGACAGATAAATTGGTATGTGAATGTCTAGTTGGATAAAGAAAATCAGAAAAACAGTTTTTGTTTACCAGATCAGGTTCATTTAAAAGTAGTATTTTTACTATACTAATTCTAGGGTGTATTGTTCTGAGAACTTTGGACATTTCAACATGTGTCTTTATTTACAATATTTGTCTGAAGGGGTTAACTAAATTCCTTCAGAATGTATGGCTTCCCATATTTGTTATTTATGTTGAGAGGACACTCAGCACACTTGAAGCCTCTTTTAGCCCTGCAAGGTTTCATTTTCAGAAGCAAGCAAGCAACCTGTTTCTCCACCTGACACATAATTGCTCCCTAGGACAGTCTGGCAAGCAAAATCATTACCAGTACTGAGAGGCTAAGTTTCTCGTTCCTGCAGAGAAGGATTTGCAGTTGTTAGTTCAAACATAAAAATTCTCTGTATTTCTAACTAGCAGATTTCCTTGGTTTTCTGTCCCTTGAGAGTGAGTTATCAGTTCAATCAAGGCCAAAGAATGGGCCATGCTACTACTCTGAAAGTAACCAGATTGTAGGCAGGTATGTCAGGGCTACCTGTCTTCCCCTTGAATGATGAAACCTGTTTAGCTGGTGTCTGCCTGATAATGAAAGTGAAATTAATAGCAACACTGGAGCCTTTCACTGTCTGAAACAAGAGGACTTTTCTGAAGCCCGACAATATTTTGGAAAGTGAAAAAAGGAATGAATAACAAAGGATAGAGGGAATTAACTGCTGCCCTCCCTGAGATATCTTGGGAAAAGTTTACTGAGTTTACTAAGAATTTAGTAGAGATAGGTGACTGGAAGCTACAGAAGTTTCACTGATGCTTCACTAAAATTGGAAACTAATCCTCTAAATTATATGAATATTTAATTCCACATCTTGATGTTCTGTAATTCCATGAAAATGAGTCTAGTATTTTCTTCCCAGGAACATGGTTACATGGGATTAACATAGCTGTCTGGTAATTACATAATCTGAATGTAACCCATGTCACAGAATTTTTTTCCATGCATTAAATTTTCAGAGCTTTTTGAACACCTGAGAGCTCAATATGCAGAATTGAAACATTTTTACACAAAGGAGTCCTTTAGCAAGAAGGAGTCCCTACCTATTTGCTGGATTATCTGTTGTATACAAGACCACTGTTAGAAAAATTCTAGTGAAAGGATGGCACACTTCAATTTTTTCGGTTCTAAAATCCTTGGAAATGTATATTGCTTACGCAAACAGTTTCAAGACACGTAAGCTGAATATTTTTGGGGGTCTGATCACTTCATATCATCTCATCATATGAGGAAAGACTCAAGAGAACTGGGACTGCAGCCTGGAGAAGAGAAGGTTGATGGGGGATCTTATCAATGTGTGCAAATACCTGGCTAGAGGGAATGAAGAATAAGGAGCCAGGCTCTTCTCGGTAGTGCCCACTGACAGGACAAAAGACAATGGACCAAACTTAAAAAGCACAAAATGCAGTCTGACACAAGAAAACTTTTTTACTGTGAGGATGGTCAAACACTAGAACAGGTTGCCAGAGAGGTTGTGGAGTCCTTTTTGGAGATACTCAAAACTTGACTGGGAACAGTCCTTGGCAGCCAGGTCCAACTGACCCTGCTTGAACCAGGGGATTGGACTAGATGATCCGAGAGGTCCCTTTCAACTGTTTAGGCCCCTAAACAATTCTGTTTAAATGTATAGAGAATATTTAATGACTATTGTTTAAAATGATTTAATATTAGCTATACTACTAACAGACAGTTTAAACACTGGAGCTAATTAACAAGTCAAACAGAATCCAAACCCAACCAAACCAAACAACTGATGAGAGTAGTTCAAGTGAAGCTTGGAATTTCCAAACTACTTAACTAACTCCTTTTCAAGTCAGTCCTTTAAAACTTCTGTGATGCTTCAATATATTTACAAAATTTATTCCTACTGTCTCTTCTTTGTGCATAAAATTAGACTAATGATACAGGTCCAGTAATGAATATAAACTGTTAGAATTCCAAAACATCATCAAATCTATGTACCTCTCTCTCGTGAAGAAGTGAGAGAAGTGAAAGATCCACCCTTTACTGATTCAGCCAGTAAAAATTGTTTCCTGTTTCAGTGTAGTTAAATCTCCAAGACATGATTTTATGGGTGAGAATGTGAGAAATGCTTTAATAAAAACTAATGCCTCATTATTTTTTCCCCAGCAAATTCATAGAATAGAGTACTAATTCAATTATTAAACCCTTATGCTCTTTTGTAGAGGCTACCTTTTTTTTGATAACACAAATGATGAAAATGTTTCAACAACGGTACTTTAAATATTTTCAAAGGAATCTTTATCCTATTATTGAACATTAGACATGTTTTAGGATACGTTAGTGTTTAGAGTATGAAGAAGAGACTTCTCACTTCTTCCAAAGCAATATAAGGGACATCTTGAAAACAGAACACAACAGAGACAGGAAATGTTTATGAGTTAGAGGAGCATGTGCTACCACAGCCAACTTAAATATGAGGTATCAGATGTTTCTGGTGATGAAAATCTTTGTGTAAGGTGAAATGGGCTACATTCTGTTTCTTTTATTCCAAAGATTAGATGGATTTGAAATACCTACCTGGCTCCTTGATGCAAGGACTCGCCACATGAGATAATCTCCAGCACATTACTATTGGCAAGCAGATCTTTCTCCCTTTTTTCTCCATGCATTACAGAAAATATTAAATCAGTTTGGTGTCCATAAAAACTTTTGATCCTAGGAATAGCCTAGGGTACTATCATTATCTTCAGGAGAACCATTTGTAGATCTTCAGTAGGTAGCACTAATTTAATTTCTTTACTAGAGAAAAGTGGCTGATTTTCTAGATCAATATTTGATTGAATATGTTTGAAATGTCAGCAGATAAAGGCCCCTTTTTCTGGCCCAAAGAGTTTTTGAACCACAGAGGTATACTGTTCTAGCTCCCCTGGGATCTGACTGCAAGGAGGTCTCAAAGATCTGTTAGAAACATTCCTGCTGATCCTTGTGTTCTTCCAGCAAGACTTTCTAAAGGTTGAGATGAGAAGAAAGAAGATCAAGAACCAAAATGTCTTTATATCAATTTTTTAATCTTTCCTGGTGCTTCTCTTAACTAAAAATAATCGTTTATAACACCAGTTTACAAAAAAACTCCTGTAATAGGATCATGTGAAAGAAAGAAAAAAAAGAAAGTGAGGGCCAGTCCTTCAGATTTGCTTTAAGAAGATGCTCCAACAACTTTTGCAAGCCATTGACATTTGAAGGGCTTTTTCTCTTTCATGACACTAATTAAAGCAGAATATCAATATATCATCATCTTGAAAGTGATCTATTAAAGAGATATGCTCAAGGCTGAAAAACCAGGGCAATGGACATATGTTTTAGAACTTCAGAAGAAAAGTTGCCCAGTTATGTTAGATAACTATAGAAAAGCATAAAAGTGAAAAGATATTCTTAAACAATGATAAGAGATGCTGTTGAAAAAATGTCATGATGTGACACCGTGCGTCAGTATGTTCCATATGAATTCATGCCAAATACATGCACACACAGACATCCCCCTCCCTCAGCCCCATACATAACAGTGCTCATGTTCATACTGTTCAAACAGAGTGGTTTCTTTAAATCTTCAGGACCTAGATGTACATTTCTCAGAATGAGACAATGAAATATTATGGAAGGAAACTTATTGTAAAATTGCTATAAGGAATGCATCTAAAGAGTAAACCACATTGCCTACCTTGACTACATATATACCTTGATGTTACATGATTAACAGTATATACTTCTATGTAATAAGATCTATTCATCTTAACATTAACAACTAATGTAAATATGAGAAAATTGATGGTGATTTGCTTCAAAATATTTTACATTTTTATTTTATTTTTAAAAGTAAGCATGTTTAACTTGGTAATAATGTCTGTGCACACTTTTTCAATATACAAACTAGAAAGAAAACTGTCAAAGCTAGTGAAAGCATGTGGTACCCTATCAGTGCTGATGACAGCAGTTGTTACTCATCCGCTGCAGTGTCTAATATCAGTTTTCTGCCATCTTTATAAATATTATATTACTTGCAGTGATCCAAAGTCCCCTGTTTTAAAAATGCCTTTTCAATTAGCCAGGATTTGAGCAACAGAGTATATACTACTTTGATGTATTTCACTGTGAAGTAAAACATATTACTATAAGCCAAAACCATGTAAGATACACCAGTAGCTGTTTTCTATGTTATTTCAGTGACCCTGGGAAAGACTTTCAGTCTTTTTATTTCTTTTAGAAGCATCAAAAATGCACAAACATTTTTGTTAATCTCTTGGGAAATACAAGATAAAAAAAACCCCCACTACCACTCTTGTATCTACCACATAATTTAGAAAGATGCTGTAGTAACTTCAGTGCCTTGTATGCAAACAGAATGTTGGTTGCTCATTACTACATTAAAAAAAAAAATAGCAGCTTTGCCACCCACTATTTCTGCATCATACCTAAATGACTAGATTATATCAAAAACACCTCATCCAGTTGCTGTACCAGGTTCTGTTAACTGAAACCATAAGCCTCCAGCAGCGAAGTCAGATACCCAATAGTCTCTGCATGGATCAAAGTAAGCCAAACAAAATCTATGTTTTGTACCTGCTTCCAATACATTTGGGAAGCACTGTTAATGAAAAATGAGGTTGATGTACCTATTGCACACTTTTGGATTATTGTTCACTACCATCAATCTGAAACCTAATGAAACAGAGACCACCTACAGTGGAGGGATATTGTGTCCATCTGACAAACTGTATCCAATTTACTAACTGATGGGATGGCATAAGCTGCCACTGGTCATATGATTTTCAGCTTCTGATTGGTCATACATTCAGCATTAGTAATGGGGCAATGCCATTTCCACCATCATTCTCTGGCAAGAGTAAAAGTATCACACAGTACACTATAATTCTGTGATAATGATAGCATGCAATGTGCTGTTTTCTCCCCACTGCGGACACAAAAATTGTAGGAGACTTGGCTTCTCCAGACTGTCTTTATGGAATTAACAAAGAAATACGCTTGCCATGACATATATTGAACCTTTTCAGTGCATTTCTGGGTAACTTTATGGGCACATGTGTTATGTATGTCACAACCACACTCTGCAGGAAGAGATAAAATAGTGCACACATCACACAATGGGTATAAACAATAGGCAACCTAGGCTCCAACCTGCACAGTACAAAGAGATTTTTTTGAAGAAAAATGCTGACTCTAAATGGAAGATGCTTTTGTTTCTGCACCTGTTTTGCTCAGTATCTTGTTAGGCTGCTTCTACTTCTACTATATGTCATACTAATAGGGAGAAGCAAAACAGGGAGAAATTATGATGGATATTAGTTGATCCTCTTGTTATTGCTAGATGTGATTATTGCTTTTTCCTGCTTGGGCTCACTCAGTGTACTTCTAACAGAGTGCAGCTTATTAAAAAGCTCTGCTGTTTAAGTTTTACTAGCATAATAACCAGTTCTCTCTTTATGGTTGTTCTGAAGTCAATTCACTGGCCACCTGTCAGTTTGTGAAATAAATGTTAGGTTTTCCTAATGACTATTAAGGTTTTTCATGAATTTTTCTCCCATCGTATCTCTCTGAACTTGTCCAGTGCTGTGTTCATGCTTGTGATTTATGCTTAGCAGGTGCTTGTTTGCTATGGGTTTCTAAATGTTGGCTTCCTACTGTAAGAAAGGCATGGGAAGGTGGAAATGGGTTTATTGTATTCTGTATATTGTTCCACAACTATGAAATGGATTTCCAGCTGACACTCTATGTGCTGCTACGTATTAAGCCGCAAAACCCTATCTATATCAGCAATATACCAGCTAATGCAAGGGAATTCACAGTTAAGACTGAAGCTCCATTATTAACTCACTATGTTGTGCCTAGGTATTGCTGTACATATTGTTTTGAAATATACCACGAACACTGCAATAGGTAAACAAAAGCAGGTGAGCTCACAATACTTCAGTCCTCACTATGGGATTCTGTGTTCTGTTTTAACCAGACCTTTCATATTTCCTGAATTTTATCATTTGCTATTTCAGTTTTTTAACTTTAAAAAGGCTGTGTGATCCAGTAGAAAAAGATCCTTAGAGCTCTCTTGCATAAAAACATAAAATGTTTAGCTAAATTCTTTTAAAAGACATTATTCATGTAATCGTTTGGATCTACAATGCTAACACAACTGCCATTAGCTAGATTAGAGCAACCTAATTTTAAAATGCATATTATTTACCTGATAAATTGTAAAAGCTCATCAGTGATTACAGTGTTTGTTATCAATACTTTTCTGCCACTAATTCTCACAGATATTATTCACTTTAAAGGGGATAACTGCTGCTGTGAAGTTGTGGATTGTTAAGCGTTACTAACAACATTGAAACTGTTTTCAATACTGTACCTATATAAATGGTGGAATACTGTAAAAAACATACCTTTCCTTGGTCTGCAAAAGCTTCTGAGGCTACTTCTGTCACCTGCAGGACCATTATCCAAAGCCTCCCATGTCAGCAGAAAAAAAAAACATTATTCCCTTCTGTGGGCTTTGGATTAGTCTACATTTTAATATACCTTTCAAAGATGGGGTTTATACATGCACAGCTTCTCTTTTTCCCCAAAGGTAGATCCTACTTAGCCTATGAGTCATAATTTACTTACATCCTCAAGGGGCTCCATTGCATTTTGGTTACCTTTTTCCCCTCAAGTTGGGTCTTCTTTTTTCCAGTGCTCCTGGCTGAGCATGATTTGGGGCATCCTTTTATTTTACATTCTCATCTTGTAACTCATGTCACCCAAGTAGTCACTGACATAATCTGTACTAGATTCTTACATTTTTATAAAGTTTTGACTTTTTTCCTGGTGACTTATAATGACACTGGTATGCCATCAAGGGGAAAGAAGATATAGCTCAGCTTTCTGGAAAAAAATATGAACCACCCAGTAACAAGATACTGCAAAAACCTGCAACTGGTTATCAAACTTAGTATGGTAGGTTGGCTTTGATTCACCTTAAAATTATTATTATAGAGGTTAAAATCAGCATTTCACTTGAAATTAGAGCCTACAATAAATGATGAAATCTTAACAACAAAACCACTATACTTCATGGTGTTTGTAGGACTCTACCTGAAATCTACATTTAAACTAAACCTGGTATCTATCCTTTGGAGGAGTTTAGTTACTGGTCTTTATTCTTCAATCATTCAGTGTGTTTGGGAAGTAGTAATGCATACAATTTTATTTATCATATAACTTTCCTTCATATCATTGAGATATACACTAGAGCTAAGATTGGCTGTCATTTGCGAACAAAAGGTTGCTATTTTTGTTCTTAAGTGTCTGCATGCTGTTTTGACAATAACTCTTCTGTTTCCTTGTCTCCTCTGCTTAAACTTCATAACATACACTAGATAATTTAGAAAATCTTCTGAAGACTGCTACTTATCAATATGTTAGCTCTATTTTGTAACTTTTATTTGAGGAAGGTGTCACTTGATTTATTTCTTTATTTGGATATTTTCTACTGTATACTAAGAGTACACAGTCAATGCCCTGGGCTCTACTGACAACCTTTTAAAAACATGCACATAAATAAACAGAATATCCATTTGTCACAAGATCCATCAGAGAGTCCAGCAAGAAAACAGATATAACAAAAATAATTTGTCCCTACAAAGTGACTGATAGTTCCAGTGACCTCACTGGAACGTAAGCTGTATGTCATTACCATAGTACCATAATGACATCACCAATCTGTTCTGCCTGTATTCTTATGGGACAGGGAGAAAGAATGGGCCGAAGATGAGAAACTGTAAGATTTTTTTAAACTGAGGGAAGGCACCTTGTAACAGTTCTAAAAGGAACGCTTCCAACTTGTAAGACAACTTAAGAGAAAGAAATCTGGATGTAAAAGATCCTGATTATATTAATTACATCATTAATCTTAATCTGGTACATCAATTTCTGTGGATTTTTCCATAGTTTTATTGGCTTAAAAAGAACACAGCCAAGCTTATAATAGGCCTAGTTAGCATTACAAGAATGCTAACACAAACTACCTGCCAAACGGAATCACATATACATGTGTGGTTTTGTAATATCTGAGTTCCGGTATTGTACCACAGTGGAATACTATTTTTCTCATAAAGTCTGCAACAATGCTGTATAGCTCTTGAGAGAGGAACTTTTTTATAGTGTCTGAATCACCTTCCCTTTAAAA
>JAVJGJ010000032.1:3143919-3156401 GCA_035590215.1 Microhierax caerulescens | reverse complement strand
TTTACTCACTAGTGCTTCTAGCTCTATAAAACATAACAGGACACTCACACTTCTTTTAGTTCGGAAAAAGTCTCATCTAATGCCTAAGAAATCATCATCATTTAAAAATAAAGAAATCCCATATACAAGTCATTGTTTTCAAAAAGCCTGCTGTCCTTGCTGAAGCCTTATTTTATACTAACACCTCTGTTTTGAAAAATAGGTGAATTATTTTAATTTTTCTACCTATCACTATCACTGCCATTTCAAGACATGCTTAATTGAGATTTCAATGTTACATATCTAGCAGGAATCTTCACTGCTGTGAATATTCCCTTCTCTTTAGCTGCCTTAAAAATGCAAGTCCAAGGTCAATCTCAAAACAGATTTTTCCTTAAAAATAATCCTTCCTTACAAACAGCTCACACATATTACTGAGTAATACAACATAAACATTACCCAGTTTCACCAGAAAAATCATTCAAGCTTTCAATGGCTTCAAGGCCATATAGTTTGAAAAAGCAAACTTCAAAGCTCAGCCTCAAATTCTAGTCCTTCTATAAGACTACAGTCTTAGTAAAGCCCCTCTCTGTACTCTTTGTGATCTTTCATGATTTAATTAGAAACATCTTTAAAAGGCGCTTTTTTTTTTTTTACTAGAGTAGTATAACATCTGCATTTTCAGCAGTATGCTATTTAATCACATTGGGTTATAAAGTGAAATTCTTAGTACTTAGTGTAGTATCTTGTAGAACCCACGCATTTGGTCTTTTAGTGTCCCTGACTCATCATCTTACATTCTTTCATCAACATCTTAATAGCCACTCTTAAAAATGTAATTTGATGGATAATTCTCTAAACCTGTTTCAGTTTTGTTATTTCTTTAAAAAGTTATGTCTCTGTACATGTTTTCTTTCTGTGATTACTGCACCTGAAACTAACTCCAAGCATTCACTCAGGCTTAAACCCAGGGCTAGCATAAACTCAGAAGCCGAAAGAGCTGTGCTAGATTGTGTTACGCAAGACTCTGATTCCCAGGTAAGAAAATTTTGTCAGTAACAAGAATTTTACTTTTAGCGTTAACTGAGACATGTTTATCGACTATATACCTAATGTATGGTATGCAGTGTAGTTTGAGTGTAAACACCTGAATTCTGTTTTAAGGCTGTGTTTAGTCCCCATGGTGTTTTCTTGGCTCTAGCACCTACTGTCTGCAGTTAGTCCTCTGTTCCAGTGTAATTTAGTCAGTGACTCCAAAAGTCAACTATCTGCAGCTATTTTTCAGCAGACTAACTGGGTAGAGTGTTTATTCACTTAACTTCTTCCTTGTTAATTTGACAAAAACAAAACCTCATACAGTAAAGTGGGATATGAATTTCAGGGAAGTCTGGATCAAAACTTCCCTGAGGACAGTACCTACTTAAAACCGTATCTGATCTACACAGCTCTGAAATAAATATTTATGTTAAATTTACTTAAATATTTTTTTGAATGACCCCTCTTTCTTGAATATGGAGGGTGAATAGTCATACTTATTTCCACTGGACTATTTAACTTAAGCAAGTTACCTGTAAGAGTATCTGTTTCTTTCTTCTCTAGCAATTCACAAGTAGTTATCACAGAAACCAGGGGACTATGCTGACTGTAAAAGCCCAAAAGAGAGTTCCACTGTCATATTTTTTTCTTTGACAGATTTCTGCTATTCTTTAAAGTACTAGGAAACAGCAAAATTCAAACTACTCCCTGGAGTCTGAAAAAAGCCAATAAGGAGAAAAAAGAAAGAAAGCAAGAAAGAAAGCAAGAAAGAAAGAAAGCAAGCAAGCAAGAAAAAGACAACATAGAACTGGTATTGAATTATTGACAAGATCTAACATAACTGAACTGCATAAAGTTTTTTTTTTAAAAAAAAAAGGAAACAAAAAAAACTAACCTACCAAGCAAAAACCTTTAAGGTATCTGCCTTTGTGAAGGAAATTCCAGGAAGATAAATAACTTACAAAAATCAGAGGAATTAAGGTGTAGATGCTAAATATTTGATGGGGAATCTCCACCTAAAACCTGAAAACGTACTTTAAGTTCTGGTTTGAAAAGTTACTATGTAGTACTGATACTTGCTTATTCAATGGCTGTGTGCACTATGAAAGTCATATGTACCTGCTTGGGTTTCTTAAACCACATTCCGCAGAGTGCACAAAAATGATACAGCATTTTCCTCTTATGTGTTTATAAAAAACCCAAGAAACCTCTGTACAAATTTCTACTACATGTTTAATAACACACCCAGAAAACTACTATGTTTCTATAGGAATAAGTGAATGCATTTGGAAAAAAAAATAAAAAAAAAAAATCTAGATTTTGTCTATGTCTATGGAGATTTGCCTCACTAAACTGCATTAGTTGTTACCCATAGACAGACTTCCCTAGGGAGTAACACAGAGCAAAAACCTAATTTTAAGTGCTTTGAATTGCTTTTGGAAGGGTTGGGTTCTTGCTATACAGATATTGCTTGACAATGCTAAAGTCAGCATATGTGGACAGCCCCTAAAGAACAGGATGGAAGCACTGAAACTCTAGGGCAATATCTCTGCTCTCAATCTGGTTATTGAAAATAATCAGTCTGCAGAAATGTGACCTTTGCAGATTCTGTATAGTATACCTCCCCTCTGGAGAATTCCACCAAACCTTGTAAACTGAAAACCATAAAAATTCTTAATACATCTACAGCATGCCCACAGAAAGAAAGTTAACCTTATCAGTTACTTTGGATAAACAAAATCTATTTTGTATTTATGTATGTATGTGTTATACCACGTGACCAGTCCTTACTTCCAGGCAGTGTTGCTGAAGTCTTCATGTCTCAATATGGCTACCTTTCCTGTTCTTAAGGAAAATCTTTAAAGCACTTCAGTCCTTGAAGCACCACTGGATTGAATGTATGCTTTTGACCCACAAGTGGTAATTATGAAGCCTTGTTTCAAAGGTGGAAGTACTCTGTATTGCAACTTACATTACTAGTTAGTCCTTAAAAAGTAATAATCAGAGCCATTGTCTGAATTCAATTTCATTACACCTGAGCAAATCTGGAATAAAGCTACTGCAGTCAGGTTAAAGTCAATGAACTACATCAGATTTATATTGGCTCAACTGAGATCATAAATTGGTCCCATAATTGGATCTTTAGTTTTAAATTTAACATTTGCAACTGGCTCGTCTGCTCAGGGAACAGACAACTAACTGTATTTTAACAGAGTTCTGAACCTATCAGAATGAGCTGGGAGACAGTGACTACATGATGAACATCTAATTCTATAGAAAAGAATAAGTAAAACTAGAAATAGGGAGGTGCTGAATTTGAAGTAGATTGTCTTTAAAAAGTTCTGTCTGCATTAGCACTCTTTATACACCAGGAGTGTTAAAAGCAAAATAGATGGCAATGAAGGTGTGATGTCCACGTCATGTATTTTTTTTTTTCTATTTAGTTTAAAAAAGCTGTAGTCTGGTTCAGTTGACTGAATGCTCATTTGCAGCTGGAGTGCATTAGATGCATTCCAGCACTTTCCACTTCAGTTTAAAACAAAAGGAACTCAGTTCATGTGCTTCAATACCACACCATGATTCAAATCAAAGCATAGAACATTGGAACAATAACAGATTCACTTCAAAAGCACAATGCTGATCTGAACTAAAATGACACTAAAAATACAAGAATTTCCAGGTACAGAAAGATATTTGTAGGCTTCGCTGAAGATTGTTTATACACTTGGTAGAAAGTCTTACAAAAAGGCCCTGACTCAATCCTATCTGTGTTCTTTCCTGAAGCAGGAAGACAGGGCAAGAAGGTCTGTGAATGAATTGCTTTTTAAACAATGAGATAAAATGATCTTGTCAAGATCAAACTATGCTTGCTGGTTTTTAGCCAGCTAAAACTAATCATGTCATATAAAAATAAAATATAAGAAATCTCTTAGGACTGAATTGTTCCTAACAACAACTGTCTGGAAAGGAACAGGGACTTACTGAGATAACATTAACTCTTCTGCTGACCTTTAAGAGAAAACATCAGTTGCAGCTTAGATACTTTTAGCCCAAACCAGCTAACCTGGCTAAGTTAACGGCTGAAATACAGGCTAGCTCACTTTCATGGAACATCTTTCAGTGCAGATGAAAACCCTCACATGTTGATAGTCCCTTTATGCCCTTTTCCACAACTCACCCTCATGGGCCAAAAAGGTGTCTTGCAAGTCAACTTGCAGAAGAATCCCATGTTACTTGACAACAGGTCACATTCAGGAGAAGGCAGAAACTGTGAGGAATCCATCATACAGATAAGGCCTGACAGCAAGGATGGTCATATGATGACTAGACTGTCTTGCTTATGCACATGCAGCAGCCATCTCAGCTCTGGATTTCTGGTTCTAGAGCTTGTCCAGAAAAGGCAACATAATCTGCCTCAGCTGCCTTCATCAAATAGTTGTATCAACCTGGATGGCTCTTCTAGAAGCAGAAAGATACACTGCGTTCCCTCACTCAGACTGATCAGCTGAAGAAGAGTTTTTTGGCATGGAAGGAACAGTCAGGTCAACAGTGTCTTCAGCATCCTCAACCAATAGAGTTATTCATGAAAGGAGTATCTATCTGTTCATGGCCTGACACTGAGGTACAAATCTGCAAGTTAACTGTACACTGCAGACACAGCCTATACGTAATTGGTTCTTTTGTTTAAGAATAAACTGACTCTAACCACTTTTTGGGCATGCGGTTCCTTCAAGACAAAAAGGCAAATAACTCAGTTACATTTAGAAAAATGGCTTTAATGAACAGGAAAATGGCATTTAATCTTTTGGTGCATCCTGCATTTTATGAGTAAATTCCGTGGGAAACTGTGTAAATGGAACATAATTATTTTTAAAATAGAATCCTTTGTTATTAGCTACATAACTGTCATGTGTACATAAAGCACCCTGCTGTACAGACAAAAGACTGGAAAAGTTTCCTGGAGAGTTTCTGCTATTGAAAGAATAAAAATTGAAGCAGTGGGGTGAACTTTTGGTTCACAGACTCAAATACTGAATGTTAAACCTGGCTGAGAGAAAATCACTTTATTCTGATAACCGGATTACTTAGAACAAAAATAGAGAAAATTAAGAACTGAAGAGCAGAAAATTAAGGTGGAATGCAATTTAAAGAGTAAGTAGATGATGTAGGCTTTCATTTTCATCCCCCCCAGTGTCCAGCTAATTAAAATTACAATCAAAATGAAAGTCTAAACTTGTAAATATCTTTAGCTAATGATTTTGTCTTTTTAATCATCTTCACATTCAAAGACTTTATTTTATTCATTTAGAGCTTTACAATAAAATGAAATTGTTTTTGTCTAGTAAAATCCTTTTAATTTTCGTTATCTGTTTCTTTTTACATCATACATTATGTATTTTTCTTTTTTCTTTCTAATTTCTGCACGGTATTCTCTACTTTTATAGTCTGTGCTCCTCTTACACATTTACTTAAAACTATTATGAAGTTAAATGTAATAGAGTGCTAGAATGTAAACTTTTTGCTTAGCATAAAATCACTAGGGTTGCATCTACTGGTTTGAAAACTAATCTAGAGAAATACCAGCTTTCTTCATAAGGTGCATATGCAGATACAATGAATTTTTAAGGCACTGATCACATGCAAGTTTAAATTTAGACAGAACAGTAAGTGTTCATCTTCTTTGTTTCTAAGACAAAGAATGGATATGCCCCAATTTATTGCCTGCTATCCATGAATAATGGCTGTTTTTTCTGTGAGTTTCAAGGCCACTCTTTTAAGTGGTTCAAGAGTTAGAAGTAACTAGAGGCATTCTTAATGTACCGGGCAGCAATGACCCACTTTTCTGACCTCAAGTATTCTAAAGATTAGCATTGGCTGCAAGTATACTTTGTACTTCCCAACAAACTGGGAATACGGAGTAATTTTATCACATAAAAATGCATACAAACTTAAGATTCTTTTTGGTTTATGTGCTTATGTTCCCATGAAATTTATAAAATAACATACTTAGTTTTGCTTAAAAATTTACTTTTATTATGTAACTTTTATAAACTGCAGTGAGGAAAACTTGATAATGCAGGGAAAATGATGCTCAGTGATACGTTTCTGTCTAATGACTTCCCCCATTTTGGATAATTCAGGCATTTTATTTTGCTAGACAATATTGAATTACAATGGACACTAAGGTTGGAACTTAGCTAGTCATTACAATATACTTTAACACCATACAAATATAAAATTTATTTAGTAACCTAGTTCATTTCAACCTCAGTGTTACTTGTATGATCCAGCTACACTGTGAAATTTGAGGATTCTGAACTGGATCCTGGGAGTCAGACTGTGGATTCCAAGCTATGCTTGAGAGATGGTTTTGTATTCCTACAGTATTTAGGAAATGCCACAAAAAGGCAGTGCCAGCACTCAACTGAAATACCATAGGTTCAAAATACTTGGATTCAGTGGCTGGCTGATGGACAGAAATTCAGTGTGAACATGTCTAAAGGTGCTAAGCCTTTAACTTCACAGAAAGACATCTCTCAGGTTTCACATCTGTAAGGACTGGCTTGGATGCCACAAGTTTTGTGTATACAGGAGATCCCATTCACATGCTAACACAGACCACGGGTGCATTTGCAACTTTTTCAGTTTTCAACCTACATGGGAAGATTTATACTGTTAATCATCACTCATATCTGAATTATGTCCAGGCAAAACTTATTAGCAGCACAAAAGACCCTCAAAGCTATCACAGAATGGTTTGGGTTGGAAGTGACCTTAAAGATCATCTAGTTTCAACCCCCTCTGCCATGGACAGGGACACCTTCCACCAGATCATGTTGCTCAAAGCTCTGTCCAACCTGGCCTTGAACACTTCCAGGGGTGGGCCATCCACAACTTCTCATTTTGTGAATTGTTATGAAGTATCTGACAAATGTTTTGGGAGTTATACAACTTCTAGCTGGAACAAGACAGTATTTTTATTTGTCTGTGATATTTGCTTCAATTTGCTTTGGAATTAACAGGAAAGAGGATGTTAGTATTACAATCGATCTTGCAAGATAATGATAAATTTTATATGGGTGTACATATACGTATCTCCACTGAAATAGTCTCACTTCAGACTGGTAAAAGCAGTGCCAGCCAGATTTTGGCCCAGCATGTTTTGGAATCTCTAGCAATATACATTCCCTGGTTCTGAAAGGCAACTTTCATCTGGCTGTTTGGAAGATCTCCAAAATTTTGTGCTCTGCGAGGTTTGAAAGGGATTAACTACATACTCTTGTGCCTTTAGAATCAATATAACATATGGATTGGCCTCATCTTCTTGAGTTGCCGCTGACTGCAAAGGGAGTATTTGTACAATTCAGGGAGATATAATTGGGCTTAAAGCCTCTGTGTTTTTTATGTGCAGAAGTTAATTTATGTGAATGCATTAATGTTCATACATCAGTCATTTTACTGGGTCATCTGCCAAAAAGAGTGCCAAGATTTTGCCTATATGTACAAAGATGAACATGAGCTTCGAGAGCCCTCTAGACCCAAGACATTTTAAAATATCCAATGCTGACTTAATCATTTTATGCTGTTAATAGATCAATCAGTGTTCTTGGTTTTGGTACCAGCATATGTTTTCTAATGCTAAAGTTCTTAAAAACAAAAGAACGATTGCATTAAAAATCATCAGAACAGATGCATTTGCTGCTCCTGACACTTTTGTTAACAGCTGCACTGCTTGGTACTGAGGTTTTATAATGGAGATGTCCAGAGTCTCCAGCTGAGTTTGTGAACTGTTAATGATGCAAAATGGCTTTCAAATAGCCAGAATTAAAAGTACAGCATAAGACGATTTTATGGAAATCACTAGAAGTATTTTGTAGCAAAAATTTCTTGAGTAAAACAAAGGAAGAAGCATATATGAAAATCGTGCCAGTAACAGGCTGTGGTGTGGGGGACTGCAGTAGAAGGGGAAGTGTGGTGATTCTCACCTGCGTGCTCTTTCAGCATCTGGTGTGACATCTCACCATTTCCAAAAAGGGTGGTTTGGCTGGGGGACGTGCCCTTCTGGTGCTTTCTTCATGTCAGCTCCAGTGCTTGTGTCGCAGTTTCAGCAAGTCCAGCCAACCTAAAACTAATATATCAAAAAACCAATTAGTTTTTGGTCACTGAACAAACTGGCTCAGTTTACAAGGGGATGGATCAGAACCAGACCTGGCATAAGTGAGAAGATGGGTCTGTAGAGCCAGGAACAGAGGGAAGGGAAGAGCACAATGGTCCTTCACAACAGTGAGACAATGAGTGGGAGCAGTAGTACAATAAACCCTCTTTCAGATGATAACCATAGCCTGCTGGTTTAGTCACATAACACTCTATCTAGTCCCAAAAGCTGTTGGTGTGTCTGAGCTGTGCTTTCAAATAGCGGAAAACTGAACCTTGAGAGGGAAACTCCCTAATTAGCTGAGGACAAGGTTAAAGCATTAGCTTTTGTCTAGGACCTTGGTTTAAGTTTGGCTGGTTTTCAGTATGTACACCTCTGGTGTAGCTTTCAGGCATAAGCAAGCAAATTTACCTTTAGTAAAAAAAGGTACAATTGCATACTATCCAAAGTCTTCTTTTCCTATATTTAATTATGAGTCCCTTCATATGCTTTTACCTTTAAGAATTCATTATGGTTGGAATTCTTAAACTATGGTCTATGGTGTATTTTGCAGAGGCCGATGAAGTTAAAGATCTGCTTGAAAGACAGCTAAAATACACTAAATATTTTTCCAGTGTTACTTTTTCTTACAAACAACTACTGTTTTTAACACCAGATGTTGTGATCACTAGGTAGATGAGAAACCACCTCAGAAGAGAGGTAGTCTCTGAAATAAAATGTTCCGTATTAAAATTTTTTAAAATAACATAAACTATAAAAGTTTAAAAACACTTGATCAATGGCTTTGCACTCTTAGTAACATTGACCTTCAGTGGCTTTAAGTACTATTGTAATTTTTCAATTTGCTATTACAAAACCCAGATTTCATAAACATGTTATTATCTTTCCATTATGATTACTTACTCCCTCTAAGGTCTACAATGCTTTTCTATAACATCTAAATGGAAATGGGATTAGGATGAGATTCTGTCACTCAGGGGATTTGTGGAAAAAGGTGGGGATACGCACAGAAAAGGTTACTTCTTAGGAGCGAGACAAATAAAATGACACTGAGTTATGAAGCAGGACAGCAATAACAGTATTAGCAATTTTGCATGGTTTTAAATTGATTTTCTTACATTGGAGATATTGATGTTGGAGAACAATGCACTGTTATTTTCTTGCCTTTCATATTACCCTTAAATAAATTAAAAAAATAAGCTCTTAAGAAATCTACATTATTTCAATGATTTTTTTCCCCAGGTTACTGAGTTGTGTGATTTCTGTCTTCTGTGGAAGTATTTGCTGTCCAACAGTTAGTGGGATAATTTTACTAAAAAAATCCGGCCTAGAAATTGTCACTTTCAAGTGTTTGGTTTGCATACTGGTTGTTTTGTCACTGAAGTCATGATTTTTTTTGGTTTTTGTTTTTTGGGGTTTTTTTATTACTTAAATGGCTAAATATATTTGAATGGACAAATAATTAACAAACAAAATCCATTATGATTCTTCTGGCAAACAGTGATTGTAATTAAATTAGTAAAGGTGGCCTGTGGCTGAAAGATCAGGACTCCTTTACATTAAGAAGTACACCTATCAAACCTCTTTCTGGCTTTTATTTTGTTATTTTCCTGTTTTAAAGATACTGAAGTTTGTGTACCAAATCAAAGTAACATGATGTTTCAAGTAATTGCATTTTTATACAAAGTTTAAAAGTGTGCAGAATACACAGTGTAAGGTAACTATTCACGTTCAGTGAAATGTTGTAGGATTTTGATGTTACAGTATCATTATTCAGATCCATTACTCCTTCACTGCAGTTGACTAAAGTGACTTGACATTTCTTTTATTGTCAGAGACTAAGGTAAATATGGCCAAAAGATGATGAAAAAAACCACCTGTTTTCAGTTGCGCATTTAATGTAATTGAGAGAATCTCTGTACCTGGTGAAGTACAGAGATACTTCACAATTCAATAAGGTAATTTCTAGTGTAATTTATATTGAGAGAAAATAGGTCAAGAGAAGAAATATTTTGATCAAAATGAAATAAATAGCTAATATGAAGGACAAAATTTACTATGAAGCATTAGATTAATTGCTCAAGGTGAGCCATGCCAGATACTGAAATGCACATGATCAGGTTTAGGGGAGCAAACCATGAGCATACAGGTTAAATACAGTGGTATTTAAAACCTGTTTTGCATATATTTAGGAAATGTTTCTTGAATTGGTAACTAAGTCTTTCATTGTCCAAAGTTCTGTGGAGCAAAAAAGAGTGACGCTCCCACAAAGAATTGAACTGCCAGAACATGTCTTTCACAGGTACACTGATAATTGTCTAGAAATCATCAGTGACACTTTCAAAGTGTAAAAAAATATGTTAATCAGCATTGAGAATATATTTTTATTAGGACATATTTCTGAAGATCTTACTATGATGAATTTAAATGGCAAATCTTGGGACTCTTTCACATCTCTAGTCACTCTTAGGGCATTGTACGCCTGACACTTGGGCAAACCATTGGCAGAATTTGGATACAGGACAGAGGAACTTTAGAAGTATACAAAAACAACACAGAATGCAACAGACTTTAACAACTAGCTTAAACGAGAGAACAAGGCTTCACATTCATTCCCTTATGTAGTAGCTGTACTTCTAGTAGCTACTATATAAAACTGCAAAGGGTTTGACCCCGCTGGACTTCTCTATTTCCATGCTATCTTCGTGTACAGGTCTCCCAAGCTAAGGGAACAAGATCTAGCTACAGGTGTAAACATTTTTTTGTTGTTGTTTCTTTGCTTCTTTTTCAGTTCTCTCTTGTCCTGCAGGTACTGAGCTGCTGCAAGCAATCAGAGGCTGTGGTTCTCTGACTGCCATAAAAACTTGTAGAAAACACTTGCAGCCACTTCCTAGTTTCCTGGCCTGAAACAGCTGAGGTCCCGCTAAAACTGCCTTTTCTACATTTTGCTGAGCCTTCTGTACTCACTTCCACAGTTCTTCACAGTTCTGACTGTGGAAGTGAGTACAGAAGACTCAGCAAAAACTGGTTTAAAGATACGAACAATTCAACATGTTGGGAGAAATAACCTCCTCTATAACACAAGGTAAGTAACTAGGTAATTTGACAAGATTTAGCTACTTTAGTCATTCATACCATATCCAACAGTGGAGGGCTTATCAGCTGGCCAGTAAATAGGACCTTCTATAAACTTCAATAATATATTGCATGCTAATCAGAGTGCTTCTCTTAGGTATGAACACAAATCTAGCCTCAGGAATACTCAAGATTCAGTCCCAAGTTCTGCAACACACCTCTTAGATGTCCTTAAGGCATCTACCCCTTTGTAAAACTGGTTTTTATTTCTCAAATGTGTCTATTTAGGCAAAACCTGCCTCTTCTGTGTTTTGCTTGATGCTCAGCCTTAGCGATGTGCGAGGTCTTAAGGCCTCCCAAAACACACATAATAAACCCTAAAATTTTAAGTCTCTCATCTCAGCCTTTCCCAAACATGGTGACTGTCAGGTCCTTGAGACAGCTCACCCAGAAAAACGAGGAAAATATTTATCCTAACACCTGCCTCAAAGGGAAGATGAGCTTTTATCACCCTAAACGTGCTATGGAAAGAAATACTATGATTCCTAGAAAAGCAAAGTGCAAATATAGCCAGAAGTAACCTCTTGCCTTGGGTGGCACTGCAATCTGCTTGGTGCAGCCGGCTGCATATGAAGAAGCTTGCTCGAAGATTCTTCGTAGTCAAGAGCGCTTGTCCCCTCAGGACATGCTAAAGAGTGAGGAAACGCTGGGTCTGGCCCGCAGTTCCGCTCCCAGAAAGCTGTACTCCTCAAGAGTTCCAGAAGCTACTCCCGGCCGCGGGACTCTCCTCACAACTTCCCGCCTCAGCGACCGGCGCCTTCCCTCAGGTGGTGGCCGCCTCACGCGCCCCTTCCTTCACCTCAGGCGCGTGCAGCCGACGCTTTCCCGCCCTGGCGGCTGCCTCACGCGCCCCTCCCTTCACCTCAGGCGCGTGCGCCCGGCACTTTCCCGCCCTGGCGGCCGCCCCGCGCGCCCCTCCCTTCACCTCAGGCGCGTGCGCCCGGCGCGGGCGGGGGCGGTGCCTCAGCGGATTCGAACGGCCGTGCCGGGCGGGCGGGAAAGAGCGACGCAGCATGGCGGGCTCGGCGGCCTTGCTCCGGTTTTGCCCGCTGCTGCTGCCTCAGAACCGTCAGGGGACGGTCTACGAGGGCTTCGTCACCGCGCAGGTATCGGTGTCCTTGCACCACTTGGCTGGCGGCTGTTATCCCGCGTCACTCCCCTCCCCCCCGCCGCGCGT
>JAVJGJ010000032.1:3112497-3141958 GCA_035590215.1 Microhierax caerulescens | reverse complement strand
CTAATGAAGGTCAGATAGTGTTGGCTCCAGAACTGCCTGTGGCATGCACCACTAGTTGGGGACCTCCTACTGGACTTCGTCCTGCTGATCACAACCCTTTCAGCCCAGCAGTTCTGGAAGTTTTCAGCCCACCTTGCTGTCAGCTTATCCAATTCATCCTTCTTCAGTTTGTCTGTGAGGATGTTAAGGGAAACAGTATTAAACACTTTTCTGAAATTGAGATAAAGCATCCATTCATCACTCACCTAATCACAGGAGGAAATCTGGTTTTGTTCTGAACTTCCTGCTGAAGTAATCTCAGAATTTGTGGATGTAATTCGAGGTATGCCGAGCTGGAACACAGTCAGGAATAAAAGTTTTGAGATTAGTTAGCTGCCCTTTTCACTTCAGGGAGGAGTTATACCTACTTGTAAACCTTCTTTATTTCAGTTTTATTTAGATTATCCCATAAGAAGGTAGAAGGACCACAATTGGGGACAATTACTGAAAATACAAGTAGGTGGCATTTAGGAACTACCCCATATGGATTGCACTAACAAGAAAAAAAATTACATTTGTGTATTTGGGACCATTTCTTTTTACAGTTTCTAAAACCTTGCTGAAATGTGTTCTGGATCAGTGCCCAAGTTGCTTTTTAGTGTAGTAGTTTTGCGAGTCTGTTTTAACTTCTAGTTGAGTTAAAGACAGACTTCAATGTACTTCAGCATGACTTGGATTAAATGCTATTTCTTGGTTTTATCTGGATTTGGATAATGTTTTTTTTCTTATGAAAGGTGTTATTTTTGCTTTAGGAAACGTCATGCACTGAAGAGTTTTTACTGAATACTGTATGTTAGAGGTCATGAATCTTTCAACTTCAGCATTATTTCTGCCTGTCACTCATGCAGCTTTTTTTCCTAAATAAATTCTGAAAAATATTCCTGAAAGTCATAAGACAAACTTTCTTTTTTAGTAGCTGATCTTATGGGGAATATTCCCACAAGTGTAATATTTTTCTTTGCTGACCTTCCTATTAACTAAATGTTTATTTTCAAGGGTAGAGACTTCCATATCAGGATACTGTTACCAATGGATTTTCAACTGAAAAATGCAAGGTAAGATAGGTTTATGAAAGCAACTTATGAGTCCATGTAACAAAAGTTTATTTTGATAAAGGCAATGATGGATATGTTTGGTTTGGTTTTTTTTATGAGATCAGTGTTGGTAATTAATTCTCACTGATTTCAACTTAACCTTGCAAAAAAATTGTATAGCCTCAGTGTTAATAAACGCTGACAATAAACATTGCCTATATCAAAATATTTTGTTGTTAATTAACTTTGAAACCAGTTTTAATTAATTGGTTGTATTTATATATACATCAATGTACTTGGAAAAATATGATAATTTAAATCAGATTATTTATGTCAGCATTTGGGAAAACAGAAAATCCAGTGCAAAGTTGTAAATTTAAGCAATTATGTACTTGATGGTTTGCATAGCTTTTTTTTTTTTAACTTCATTTTCTCTTTCCTCTTAATTCGTATTAATTTGCATTACCCAACACTTCTTTAAAAGCTCTGTTCCTATTACTGTGAGTGTTTTATCATAGTAGTATGTGTGGATGTGGGTGCATTCTGTGTATTCCATACTTCTGCCTAGGCCAGCCTGCTCTGAACTGTGAACAGAGATGGTGTTTGGTAGCTTTATTACATTCTGATTTGTATACTTAAAACTGCATTATAGGTAACTGATATTTTCAGGATATAATTTTAAAATATTGATATATCTTATGAAGTTGTACTGGCTTGCAAGAATTATGTTGTTTTCAGCAAAGAATGGGCTTTTGTAGGTAAATGCTTAATTTTTAATGGGCTCTGTGATAGTGACATTTGGAAGTTTTAAATAACTGATGTGAAACTCACAGAAACTTTGAAGTATTGTTTACTTTTTTTCTGAAGAAAAACTTATATTGTTGTGTAGCAGACTGATATCTTATAAAAATCATGCACTGAGAATTTAAAATTTATACAAAATACTGTTTGTCTAGGATAGAGTGTAGCTGGCATCTTAAGAAAATACTGCGTGGATATCAGCATATTTTAAAGCAGGTATACAACTTCTAAAACCATTTCCGTTAAATGTATGCTTACAGTAATTCTGAAAAGCTTATACTCATGCATCTATTCTAAAAGTGTTACAAGAATTCACCTTTCATTGTATAGCTAAGATTTATTTTGAAATGCTTGAGGATTTGAAGGTCAATATAAAGAGACATGGATAGAATTTTGTAAATACTTCTTTTTAGTCAAGTTTATTTTTTTGAAGATTGAGGTGGAACAGTTTTTAATAAATGGTTGCTGACATTTTACTAGATTCTTTTTTTTTCTGTCAATTAGAAACAAATATTGGTTTTCCTTTTTAACTTTTACTTTTTTACAAGCTGTTCATAATGCAAAGAGGAGAATGCACATTAGTTAGTGCTAGAACTAGCTCATTCTGTGTTGTCAGCAGTCAAAGAATCAAAGTAAAACCTCCCAATCCAGAAGAAACTTTGGAGCAAGTGTACAACATCCCTGCAGTCCTGAAGAAGGTTTTGTTTCTAACGTGGAGCTTTGCCAGGTGGGCTAGCTGAGACACCATATCTCAGGACTGTGCCACCCCTTTGTAGAGCAAGGGTTGTGACTTGGGAGTAATCAAAGATACAGAGCGGAGGAAATGGAGATGTAAATGTGTGCCACATCTGAAGGTGGTCAGGGATCCTTAATCACGTCAGCATCTAAAAGACCAGTCTGGATAGTTTCTAAAGAAAAAGTAACCAGTTAAGAAATGTTTTTGAGTGATTGACCTCATTGGCAAAGACTAAAGCCTTTGTAAATATCTTCATAAATACATAAAGTGTAAAGTCTTCTTAAACTATAAATGTGCGGTGTGACATGATGTGACAAAGGTGATGGTTAATTTTCAGTAAAGTTTCCTGTTCTCTTGGAGACTTGTTCTGTAATTGAAATATTTAAACATGTGGTATACGCTTGGGGTTTGTTTATCTTAATTAGTTTGACAATAATAGAAAAAAAGATAGACTGAAATTGTTTACTGCTAAAAGTTATGAGTTGAAGACAATGAACTGATACTGTGTTCCCTCCAGAGGTTGCACAGCTGTCCGGATCTTGTCAGTTTTATGGTGGAGCTAAAAACTATTTTGGTAAGTTACAGAATATATATGTGGAAGATGGAATGTTCATATAGCTTTGGTTTTCACTTTGTTTTTTACAGTTTGCTGTTTGATAGATGGATTTATGTTTTGTTTAAGAAGAGATGATTTCATGTGTGTGCTGTTTCTGTAATTGTGTAAAATCCTTTAGGATTTTAAGTGACTGTACTCTTCGGAAATTGAAGTGTTACAGAAAAATTAAAATCTCAGCAAGGTATTTCTGTATAGAGCCGTCCCCTTTATGACGATTTTCTTGGAATTCCTGGTATTGTCCAGATGGCTTGCAGTCATACAAAAAATTGTACAGTCAGTGGACTGCTGAAAGTGTTTTCACCTGTGTGACATCTTGACCAGTAAATGCAGAAACCTTTTTTTTTTTTTTTTTTATAGTTTGGAGATTGCTGTTCGTTCTTTTTTTAAAAAAAAGTTTTTCTGATGTGGGATTGAAGAATAGCAAAGTCTTTAGTTGACATGAAGCTGACAATTTGTCTGTTAGTAAAACAGCTTTTCATGAGCATTCTTGGCAAGGAATACTTGTGTGTAATCTACTTAGAAATCAAACACAGTAGTTGTTCTTCAAAACAATAAAAATACCCTCCTCATGTTGCAGTACTGCTCTACACCAGGAATGCCTTTGCTCAGTACTGTTACACTACACCAAAGGCACTTGGAGTAGGGCTGAGTAAGAATGTCTACATGTGGCTATTTTGGAATATGACACAGTAGTTATTCTAGTCTATTTGCCTAGATACACAAGCACTCAGAAAATGAGAATGCAATGAAAGTATAATTCATACAAAATAGTAAAATAGTAATCCTCAGTGCAGATAGTTTTAAAAGCAACAGAAGAAGCTGCAGAACTAGGCAGAGATCACAGTTACACTGATTTTATTAATTCTATATATTATTTCTTTTATTTAAAAATATTTTTATTTTAAATTATTAATAATATTATTGTAAATTTCATTTATTTATTTGTTTGTCCTGTAAGCATAATTTTGACTTAAGTACACTTTTAAAGAACCAGTAGCATAACACAAATGTGGGATGTATGGTTTGGTTTTGTTTCTCTCTGTATTGTGGCATCAATCTCTTTGATAAAAAAAATATTTTTGAGGCATTACGACATACTTGATGACTGCCTGTGCCAAAACTTACTCTCTGGGATCCTGTGATGTTAAAACTGAGAAACTGATTTTTATTATTTTTTTTATTGCTATATAAAGTTGTATATAGCTACTTAAAAATAATATGGGCAATTTCATATATGTCTTTTGTGGCTGTGGAGCCCAGGAGACAGCTGTGGGCTTAATAGAACCTTCTTTTGAAATGTTCTTTCTGTCAAGATGCTTGACTTCAAATTTATTAGCTGAAAAACATGCACATTTGATATTTGCATCTGAAGACTATGTTGTCAACATCTGTGTTTTTTTTTTAAAATTGCAGATGTTTTCATTACTAGTTTCTGAAGTAATTTACCAAACAGCTTCTTTGTCTGCTTTAACTGGAGGCTATAACAAAACAAATGCAGTGTACAGTTAATTTTACATAAGCTTAATATTTTTGAATGAATTGCAAAAATCACATGACTAAATAGATGCAAAAATATTGAAATCTTTCTTAATGATGTTTTTAATGTTCTTTTAAACAGGAAATTGCTTTAAAGAACACACAAGACCTGCATCTACCACGGCCGCCAGAATACTACTCCTGTCTTGTCAGACATCTAGAACTGCTGGGTTGGAATAAGTATGTTTATTTTACTTCTTAACAGACATTATCTTCAGGATATCTGTTCTTTTTTATTTGTGAGTTGAACATAGCAAATGTTCTGTGATTTTGTTCTGTTCAGAAACTGATTTTGGTTTAAAAACTCTGCTGCCTTTTCCTTACAAAAAAACCCAACAAACCTGCATCAACTGAAGGTATATTTTAAGTCTCAAATAACTGAGCTGAAGGGTGAGATGCTACTGCTAAGAAATCAATTCTTTGACCTATAAACTGCTGGATAGTAAACATATTTAATACAGCTTTTTATAGTTCCCAGTTTTCTTCCTTCTTTTCCCTACTTTGTACAGCTTTTTTTGACTAATCCTGTATTCTGCGGTTGATCATAGTGTACCTTTATGCTTTCATGAAAACAGTTCATACATTTGTTTTTAGAACTAGAATAATTTTAAAGAACAGTTCTATCTTATTCTCCATAGCACAAGGATCTCCTTAGACAAAGGAATAATACAGTCCACGAAAAGGTAAATCTTTGGATTTGGAAAGCTGTAAATCCAGAATTTCAAAACAGCCAGCTCTTTGCATCGCTTGCAGAAACTTACATGTATTTTTTGTGACCCAAGTGGGCTCAGATAGAGATGAGGGCTGTTGAAAAGCATTCCTTAGTATCCAAAATCTGCAAGCACAGCATGTTTGGGAGAGCAGGGGGTATTTCCAAGTGGGAAAAATACTGGTTACTGCACAAGGAGAGTATAAACTCGTGTCACCTGAGGATGGGGGCTGAGTGCACCCAAGAACATGGTTTCATGTATATCCTGTGCTATAAATTGAGTATCTGTGGAAAAAGAAGTGACAGTTCAGGTGGTCTTCTGGGGGAAAGAGAACTAGAAGTGAATCTTTATACCCCAACTAAAATGGTTGGTTTAATAACATGGGAAAGAATGCCATGTTAGGAAAGGATACTCGACTTTGAGGAAAGAAATGTCCCCATTGCTGCCTCTATGTGCCTTCTCGTTAGTCTTGAACAAGTGCAAACACATTGTTATTCACAGTCCCATACACTCTCAGATGAGCTCACAGAACAAATTTAATTTCATCCTCCTAATGAGGAAAATAAGGTTGTTCTCACACCTCCTATAGGAACCCCAGAAGGAACAGGGAGTTGTGATCAAGTATGCAACGTCCATGTAGAAATTTTTCAGGAACCTGTAAAGCTTCCTGTTTTGCAGACTTACTTGAAAGGCTTTAACTGCCATCACGTGTGCCACCACTGTCAAGTTTTCTGATACAGAGTCTTTTACTCTTCCAGCAGAGAGCCTGGAATGGGCTGATTTCTATCCTTTCCGCTAGAACCTTCAGGAGATCTCTATGGGGTTGAAGAAAGTAGGTTTTTTTGAAGGCTGTCTTTAATAATTTGAAGGCTGTCTTTAATAATTCACAATCTCATAGTACCTTCTTTCAAGGGGTTAAGACAAAAGGTTTTATAGGATGCTGAAGAGTTCTGAATGAGGAGCTATGTTTTAGTTTCAAAAAAAAATGAAAAAAAAAGACTGTGG
This sequence comes from Microhierax caerulescens, assembly GCA_035590215.1. NCBI lineage: Eukaryota > Metazoa > Chordata > Aves > Falconiformes > Falconidae > Microhierax > Microhierax caerulescens. Next base: position 3,135,481 of record JAVJGJ010000032.1, on the reverse strand, counting down.
TTTTCAGCAAGACAAATCTGTTTTTACCTTAGTCTTGGATGGTAAGTTAACTTTAACGAGTGTTTATTTTGGTAAATGAAATAAAGAAGCCTTGGGTTAAAAACTAGTTTTGAGTTTTCTCACCTGATTTGTATATCAATAAATAACATGATTAATATTAAATAGGAATTAGCTTTGAAGGCCCACTTCTATTTAAAGATTTGAAACATCCTTGTTAAATCAGCTGAAGTTTTTTCAGTGATTTCCATTATTAAGTATGTAGTTGTGTCAGCTGATGACAGACTGTAGTCAAATTTCTCAGACTCAAGTCTGAGAATATTAGTTAAAATTTCTGAAACACTTGGGAAATAAACTGAATCGTGGTTGCTCTCTGAAAACAGAAAAACAACCCCAACACCAAAGCAAAAATCTTCAAAAAGCCCATACCAGCAAAACTGGCACAGACATAAAATAAATACATTCTAAAGATATAAATCTTTAAAATGTACTATAGTTATAATTTGATATATAAATATAGTATGTAGCTGAATTTAATAAAAACACACTTTAAGAATACAATTTACCAGCTTATCTGAGAACTGATATTTCTTCTGACTTGATATACATACAAAACATCCAGTAGTTTTATTAAAAAGCACATCAGTGTTTTATCAGGGAGCATGCTTCTAGAGCAGAATTTGACCTGGTTTCTAGGCAGATATCATCTTCATGTAGACACACAACATAGGCTGTGCTTTTATCCAGTGTAGTCATGCAGTTCAGTAAACATGCACCTCTTGAGTGACATATGTTACAGGTAAGGTATTTTGTAGAGGTTCTTTGGTTGGCAAAGTCAATCGTTAAGCAAAGGGCTAGGCTGTACATAGGGGATCATATCTGGTTTACTGTGAGTTGGACGGAGAATAACCTAGAGAGGCAATTTGAGGTACATCAGTAAGTTACACCTCTAATTTTAGTGTGTTTTGAACAATATAATGAACTAAGAAGGCCTCCTCACGTAGACTGATTTTGAGTTGGAGGTGATGTGTATTTGTATGTTAGTTAAAAACATCCTGGTATAGTCTTTCAGCACAAAACTGTGTCTCCATTTAGTACTAGTAGTAAGGATCAATGACTCCTCGCACCTTGAGAAGCCTCCAGCTGTACTTACCAGTATTTTTTTAGAAAAGAACTGCCTGTTGTGGACCCTAGATTTACTTTTTCCTAGTGGTTTTTGGTCAAGCTGGAAGATGACTGAATCCAAATCCAACTGAAAAACTGAAGGATACTTCGTTTGAAAGAGAATCAAAGCAATAGGCTATGGTTCCTTTACCTCTGAAGTAAGTTAAGCAGCTCTCAGGCATGGCACAAATCTGGTGCGTTCTCATGGCTTTTATCTAAGGAATATTTGAAGTTTCTTAGAAACAAACTGCAGATGTTATCTGCAGTGATCTCGCACCTCTCCTAAAGCACTGAAAGTACAAACAGTAACGAGGATTGAAAATGGTCAGGCTGCTGTGATTAGATATAGTCACTCTCTGTGTTACAGAAAACTTGATTCTTTGACCTAATTTAGGTGTGGGAGAGGGTGAATATGCTTTCATATTCAAATAATTGTACACAAAAGTCACAGTTCAACAAGTTATACAATTGTACTGAATTTCCAACACAGTCCTGTACTAATGGCTTTGGAGTTCAAAGGAGGATACTTCCTTCATTTTAAGAACATGGAACCAGCTCAAATCTAATCAGCTGAGGTGGGAGATAGTACACGTGTAGTATTAAGCTATAGGAAAGGCTCTTCTAATATTATCTCATAATCTTGACAAGTTGATTCAATTGCAATGTCTAGGGAATGTAAATTATTGACTATAAAACATTTGTAGGACTCTTACCACCCTCGTGGATTCATAAAGGTTGGTAGTATCTCTGAAGTCCATGGTGCAAGTCATGATCTCTCAAATCTCAATGCATTTCTGCTTGATACTTGCCAAGTTTTTTCATAGAAAGCATCTTCTCTTGTCTTCTCCATTTCCAAGGGAATCCTGCCTTGTCATGTGCTCTCAATCATTTGTGTGTTATGCTGAATTACAGTACTTCAGAGATTTAACTGAGGCTTTCCATCTTTATGGTCATTCAATTTTTTTTTCTGTGTGATAAAATGACAGAGCCTATGGAGGAATGAATAAAGGTTTATATAACTGAAATATCACCTATGAAAACAATTCCTTATTTGATTATACAGGATTATGAAGAAGCTGATACAACTTTTACAGTATTGTCCAACTTTCTTTAGTCCTTTGGAACTGACTGTTCCATCTCTTCTTATCCAAAGAAAGGTAGAGTGATGTTACAGAACTGGTAGCCATGAAGCTACCAAGTTCCTTTGTTCTATCCCAAATGGAAAATTGGATTTGCATTTCTGAAATGAATGGAATTTACATTCTGTAGAATGTTTTTACATTCTTTAGAGAAGAGGGAAGGCAAGCTGTGAATTTTAATTCTGGGCATTCTTCAGCCCTGTATGCCCCTTGTCTGAGGAATTCCTTATTCCTTGGTGTTCCTGTTTGTGAAAAAGCTTGAAAGGGAAGAGAACATTTTACTAGAGAACCTCTCAAGTATGCAGTTTGTAATGAATACTTCAAAGGTATTCTGTTGCCTAGCTTGAATAGTTGTTGAAGTCAAAATTAAATAAAAGTCATAAGAATTTCCAGATTGGTCTGGACTGTAGTGGTGCTTCATTGCAGTTGATGATCTACATTTTTTATAGTCTTTTTTTTCTGTTGTCTCCAACCTCAGTGCAAATTGCATTTTAAACTGGTTTGAAAAGATGTTGTAAAGATTCTAAAACTAAAAATGTTTAAAACTGAATAACAGACAGAAATTGAACCATCCAGTATACAGTAAAGAGCTGCAAAATGTTAGTATTTAAACCGAATCAATCTATACCTTTCTGGCACCTCAAGACTGAAGTTGAAAGAGAACCATTTCTCCCAGCATGCTGGTTTGAATGGCTGGGCTGGTATGCAATGCTTTAAAAAAAATAAAATTGTTACTTAGGGCATCAAGCAGATGCCTTCTTTGAATTCTGATAGGTCTTTCCATCAGTCTAGGTGATAAGTTGTACAATGATCTTGGATTGCTTTTTATTTTTGCAAGGAATGACATAGTAAAAATGCCAAAATATTCTCGTACCCAGCTTACTGGTAAATATATGAAGTCTGAACTTTTTTGGCAGTTGTTGAAGCTGCTCAGCAGAACATATTCCTAGAGAACAATGTATTTTACAATTGTATTCATCTTCATTGTTGTGGAAAGCACAAATCAGTGACATCTTAAGCAAAGAGTCATTGATTATGTCAGAAGTATTAAAACTTACTTACATTTAGGATGTACTTGTTACTTGCTTGGGTGCATGTATACTGTGTAAAAATGTCATGAAACAAAGGCAAATCATCATAAATAACTCATTTTGTACCAGTTTGGGTACTATTTTCTGCAGAAAATCAATTTAAGAATATGAACCAATATCCACTGAATTTTCCATGATATTAGTACTGATAATAAAAGAGAACTTCATTGAAGAGAAAAGCAAATCAAGAGCATAAAAGTCTCATACAGTAAGAAACTGCAGAAATGGATCAAAGATTTGACAGGAAGTTTAATGTGTACATAAGTAGAGGCTGACAGGAACATGCTGTGTGTGTCAAAGGTTCCAGTGATGGAAAACTGAAACACAGTGCTCACTGACCACAGCATGAGCCTTGACACACATTGTAAATAACCCAAAGATATATGACTGCATTAAGCAGTAGACTGGTGTATTAACAGCAGTAAATCTAGAACAGCAGAAATGGTTGGCATATAGGACTTCCTCTGATTAATATTTGTAACAGACTAATAAGAGTATTGCAGATGTTTCAAACTGTACTTCTTACAGTGCTGTTAAGAGTTTTCTCTTCCTCTTTTAGAGTTGTGTCTGTGGATACTGGGCTTGCCACAATCAAGCTAAAAGCGGAAGACTCTTGTGGGCGACAGCATCTCATCACTCTGAAGTTAAATGCAAAGGTGAATTAATATGGGAGAAAATACCTTAAGACTTCCTTGAAATAAATGGATTTTTCCTAATTCATAAAGATTTTAGAGAGTTGGTTTGTTTGTTGGTATGTCTGTTCTGCAAGATAATGGTGGGGTTGTTTTTTTGAGATATGTTTTTTAAGTTAAAGTCTGAAAACTCTACTTTGTATATTTAAAATTAATATTGCATTATGGCTATCTGTAAGAATCTTTTCATATGATACTGCAGCATATGAAAAACACTTTTATGATATTGCAGTTATTTTACTGGATTACAAACAAAGCCATCTGGGAGATGTTTCATTTATTATTGCTCTATCCAGAGACTATGCATATAACAAGAATTAGAGGATGTTGAGTTACTTCTTTAGCAAGTCTTACTGTTAAAGCTATAGATAGAAAGATTTATGAAAGACTGACTATAGAAGTGAATTCCTTATGTAAAAAAAAAAAAATAAATTTCCTTTTAGTCTAAGTAATTGGCTGATTTTGACAGTGCTTGCAAAGCGAATCCATGGCATGTGCAGTAGCAGAAAAAATATAATTCTGCCTCATACTTAGAACTGAACTCGAATGATGGTGTTTCTTCACAGAATTTCTCTTTTCAAGGCATAAATCTCTTGAGAAACTATGAATGTGCAGGCTGTGTGGTGACAATTGTATGGTAATAGTTGTTGTTTTCAGAAAATCAGTCTAGGGGGGGAAAGTGGATCTGAAGGTGTCTAAATGTTGTTGTTTGGGACGATCCTTGGTCCAGGCTCTGGAATAATAATCTTTAAGGGACGAGGAGTGGGCACGGTATTGTAAGAGTAAGTTTCACCTTCACAGACATTGAATATTCCTGTAAATACCGGGAGGTTTTTAGTTTTACATCAGACAAACTGATTTTACCTTAGGTACCAAAAAAGAGCCTGTGGAAAAAGTGCTGTTTGGGAATTGAGGTTGCTACAGTAGATTTTAGAAAAGAATAATGCTATCCTACGTGCACGGAGTAATGAATGCATAATTAATTTGCTAGTCAGTCCATTATTGAATACATTGATTGAAAAAATTGTTTTTAAGGAGGCTGCTATCCTGTACTTAGCATGACACTAAAAATTAAGTGAAGCCTCTTGCCCCTAAGGCTTTTTTTATTATTTTTATGGTGACTGAAGTATCGTAACTATTTGGAAGTATAAAAGTGCAGAAAAAAAATTACTAAGTGCAATATCCATTTTTACCAAGCAGCTGCCATATTCAAACCCTATTACACTTATGCATTGGCTAGTTCTGGTTAGGCCTTAACTTTTCATTCTTCTAAAAGGGGAATCGAGATTATTGGGTTTGATTCTTGTTAAAACTCATGTATTTTCTTCATAAAATATCTGAAGTTGAGACTCCTAATAGCAGAAGAAAGCACTTTCTAACAACCAAAGATGTAGCGTAATAAACAGACTAGATTATCCAACTTGTCTGTTGTAACAAGTAATCATCGATTTTATTTTTTTTTCCAAAGTGATTTTAATGATGAAGGATCAATTGCTTGTCATTTTTAAACCATGTCTGCATTTATACTTGCCACAAGAAAAAAATTATATGTGAAACACTGTTTTAGTGACATGTGGATTTGATTTTCCTTCATATGTATGTTTCTAATATATCTGAAAAGATTTTGCTGAAGTATTTTTTGATGGCATTTCTTTTGATAACCTGCTTTAATAAAATTTTACCTTTGTTATGCTGTTTCTTTGATTAAGGTTAGTATGTGAGCTAAACCTCCTCCCCAACATACTGCTGGCTCTTGTCTGTATTCTGGTGGATGGCTTTGTTCAGTCTCGTCCTCATGAATGTTGTACAGCAAAATGAGTTTATAAGGCTGCCAAAAATGTTTTTGGAAGAAACTCTTCGACAATTGATTTGGGAAATCATTTTCATGAGGTTATCATGTGTATTCAGATAATCCCCTGAATGTTCCTCTGCTGTCATTCTTAAAAGTTTTGGGTGTATTTTGAGGACTTTTCCTTAATGCTGTCAAATGTTTCCACTTGTTATCCTTGTCTAATGTTCTTTGTGTTAGGAACTGTCCTTTCAAAACACTGAGTGTCTCTATAAACTCTATTTGTGAAGTGTCTAGGAAACTTGGGGAGATCAATTTAAACCTGGAAGAATTAAGACTGGTTATGTCATAGTTAGGTATGTTAGCCAAATCATGTGCTATACATTTTTTACTTTGGTAAATGATTGAGTTTAAACCTCATAAAAGGATACATTGTTTAATGCTCACATTACATTTTGTGAAATAATTTTCCAGTTTATTTGGTTGAAAATGCCTGGTCCAGAAATCTTTATGTATTCATCGTTTAAACAAACAACTAGAGAAGTTTTCTGAAAACAAAGCATGCATCTTTGCAAGTATAACAAACACACTGGGTTTCATTTATCAGATTTCATTTTGTATTGCATGAGAAATGGCTTGGGTGCTTGTCATTTCAGATCCCAAGAATTCAAATAGGCCACTGCAAGAATTTGCATGCCATGTAGTAGTAATCAAGATGCTATTATCTGAATGATTTGGCAAGGGTTATGAAAATAGTTTTTCTAGGTAAAGATAACTGCATGCTCAAAGGTACAAATATTTCATTTAATACTTGCTTAAATTGTTCTAAATAATAATAGGATAATTTCTTGCTATGTAACTAATGTAACTAATGTAACTAATAACACATGATGTCATTGATATGCTCTGGAATAGTATTTTAAAATACTGTCTCCTGGGGAATCACTAACCTTTATTTGTATAGGATTTCACTGCGCAAGGTCTAAAACCATTATGTACATATGTATAGAATCACTGTTGCATAGTTCTTGGCAATTATCTGGTGCACAGTACAATACTGGGGCCTAAAGAAAATTTGACTAAAAATGAAGGGGAAAAGTGCTGTAGGTTTTCTGGTTTGGGGGGGTGGGGTGAGGCGTTAAAGTTATATAAAGTTAGTAGAAAGTGTTTGCAAGCACTTATTCAAAGGCATTCTACAAAAGGCTGCATACAATGAATTTACTTACCAAGAAAGTAAACATATAATTGGCTGGTGCTGTTGGGATTTAAATGAGGTAGTCCTAAAACCAGTCCTAAGGAAAAATTGTTCTGACTTAGTTTGTTCTAGGCATAGTTTTATACATTTAAAACAGGTTTATGTCTATGCAAGCATTGAAGTATTTAATGAAAAATAATCCCTACAATACAAAACCACTAGCACTACGGTGCCTACAGTACATGAACAGTAACAGTATAATAAAAGAAATCGTAACAGCTTTTGTGGATGTACATTTCTAAGTTGTAACTGCCTCCTGTCCAAATTAGTTGCTTCCCTTGTCTTGCTCTGTCACTGTTATTTGGCTTCCACCAAATTGATAAAATGGTAAAGCACGAGGTACTCAAGTTGTAGGAGTTGCCTTCAGAAAGTGGATACCTACAGAAACCACAAATGAAGGCAAAACGCAAGTTGAAACAAATTTCTGTGAAATCTGTTAATCCATTAGATTATTATTAAAATCAGAGCAATGAAGAATGGGTGCGCTAGGGAAGCTATATCTCTTTTTTGCTCTTTGCCATAGAGAACAATTTTAAATTAATTACTGTAGAATTACATTTTACATAAAAACACATTTCAAAAATTCTGATCAATTGATTGGCAGACATTTGATAGGTGGGGACAGTGTCTGTGTCTAGAGCTTTACTTTGGATGGAGAATGGTTATGGGAAGCAGCACAGCTAAACTTCTACTCTTTGTCTTAGCTCTTTTTAATTCTGTGAGGAAGCTGGGACTTCTTTTTGTATGTTTCCCCAAATAAGATTCTGTGTAACATTTTCTTGTGTTGGCAGTTGATAAAATAATATAATTTCTGTAACTGCTGTGTACATCATTGGTAGAATTTGAAAGGTTGCATAGGACTTGAGGAGGCAGCTTCTCAGGTGAATAAAATTTTGGATAGGTGCTCTTAGAAAACATACGGTTGGTTTGTAATTAGATGTTTCTTTCTGTTTCTACTTCATTTTTCAGAAAATACCGTCTTTTCCACAGATTTCATATTGGGTACTAAACAGCAATAGATTTACAAGTGCAATGAATTGTCAGTGGTTATCTTTTGAGTTACCAAACTTTTATAACTTCAGTTTCCTTAATACAGCTGTTTTTTTTTCTTTTCCTTGTTGATAGCTTTTCATTTGGGGCAGGGAGTTGTTTTAATTTTGTGTGTGTGTTCATTCATCTCTTTCTAAATAGTTATGTACTTTGATTACTTCCTGTTTCAAGAAACAAAAAAATGTTGCCAATCAGAGCAAATCTAGTTTAAATGAAAATTAGTTCTTGACTCATGAAGGGTTTATTGGAATATTTTTTTTTTAATGAGTTTTAAACTTTCTTATTCAGTACAGGTAATTGTGGAGAAATAGTTTTAAAATATCTGTTGGGTTTTTGTCTTAAGTCCTTTGTAATGTGTCTTTGTTAACACTGAACAAGGAAAACTTATTTTCTTCCCTTTACTAAAATTTGTTATATAAAACCTCTTTACAGTAGATTTCTTCTTTAAATGAGTTAACATTCATAACTATTTATGAAAATGCTTTACATAGTGTTTCCTCTAAAAGCCAAGTTCTCAAGATTCTTGAAGTGCTCATATTTAGTTATCAAATTTGGCAGCTGAGTATTGGTCTGACTTCGAATTATTTAAAGAAAAAAGATAAATTGTATTTCCTTTCTTTCTCTCAGTATCCAACAGAACCACCGGATTGCCTTGTGGATTTTCCTGTTCAGTTTGCTGTTTCTTGGATGCCACAGGTAAACTGCTGTACTATACATCTTTTTTTAATAACTGAGATACCTGTGCAATACAAAGGTGGTAATGAGGGGTTGGACTTCTATTTTTTCACTCCAGCTTTTTTCCCTTCTGCATTTTACTGTTACACGTCATTAAGTAAATGTTTCGATGATGTTTTAAATATTTTCCCTCACATATAGATATACTTTGTATGTTGTATACTTTGCAATCATACTAGCTGTTTGTTTGTTTGGTTTTTTTTAAGCTGTTCATACAGCTGAAATATCTTTAAGAATTATATTGGGGAAATAAATGCATGAGAAATTATTATCTTACAGAAAAGAAGCACCCTCTCAAGTTGGCAGACACATAAAAAAAAAAAAAAAAGGTCTCCCCCAGATGGTTATCATGTATAGTTTTCATAGCATAACTTCTGCAGTTACAATTAAAAGAACAACAGGAAAGAATCTAATTCTGATTTTCTAGTTTAACTGATATTGTTAATAGAAAGAAACAAGAGCCATTGTCTTTTTTTAGTCTCTTGCATTATTTCATGTATTTTTTTTTTCCATAATAGAGCATGTGTACTTGATTAAATGGATTTAAATGTGACCACTTAGATGTAAGTTAATTTGAATTGTCTCTAGAAAATAGTTGATGTTTAATTTCATTTAATTCAGGAAAATAGATTTTACATAAATGATTGCATTTCATAATTCTAACTCTCGCGAGGATTTCTACCCATCCATAAAGCCTGTCTTTGTGATACTAAATTTACATAGGGAACGTGGCTGAAAGGTTGCATCAGAATGATTTTAAGACGGGAATATAGTTTTGACTGCAAAGCTCAGGGTTCTGTGTGTCACCCCAGATCCTATAATATGAGAGCATGAGGAAAAAACTGCAAGAGTGGACCACTGGAAATGAAAAATATATTTAGTTTCACATGTAATTTTTGGTTTTGATTCTCAGATATGTTTTGGAACAATTTGAACAGATACTGTTTCTCCCTTAAATTAACTGGTTTCCATATACCACAGTCAGGATTTCAAGTACTGTTTCTAACCTCAAACTTTATGCATAATTTTAATAGTAGTTTCTTAATTTTACAGCATTGCAATTTATGTTGCCTCAAATTAACAACATTTCAAATATCCTTGACAGTCATTGCTTTTCTGTGTTTACTGTTAGTAATTTTAAAGCTGCTAGATGGACTTAACGTTTTAATAAAATGTTCTTGAAAAACATGCTATGAATCAGCTGCCTTTGACAAGTTAAAAATGGGAGCGAATTTATTAATATTGACACTAAAACCAAGTAAAAAATCTACTGTTAAACATATGACAATCTTAAAATGTTTTTTACAGTTAGAATTACCTATGACCTATTTGAAAACATGAACAATAGACATTTGGTTGTAACTGAAAAGCTTGTTTTGTAATTGTGTGATACTAATCCTAGCAGTAATACTGAACCAAATACCAGCAACCTGTGCATTCTGCTCACAGAAATGCTTTAGGGGTGCAGTCTTTTTTGAAAATTGACATTATCTGTGTGGGTGACATGAACCTAACACTTTTGGAAAAAACTGTGTGTATTGATTGTGCAAATTGTGTTTATTATGAAAATGCATGGAAAGCACTGCAGTGAGCAGTCTTCATGCCGTGGTAAAATAGGGGTTAAACTTTGATCATGCTGAAGCACCACTGGTAGCAGAATTTAGCAGGTCCTCAAGTGGTTGAAAATTTTGATTCATAAAAGGGAAAAAGAACATGCTATACCTATTTTTTAGTAAAATAACATGAAGTTTTCATACTGACAGGTCTTGGATTGTAATATTTGTTGGTCATTTTTAGTGTAGAAACTGACAAGGCTTAACTAAATGTGCACGGTTGCACTATTAGAATATAAACTCCTATGAAAGAAAATATAAATAGATTTCAGGTGATTTATTTTTTTTATTTCCCCCACCCCCATGTGTGTGCTGTTGCCTATTTCAGTGCTCATGGACCTTAAACTTGAGGGGTTGTTGGGCTGTTGTGTTGGTTCCCCCCCTTCCCCACACACCCCCCGGTATAATAATAGACATGGCTTTATGGCATCCATATTAAAAATGGGTAATTTTCCTTATGGTCCCTGTCTTCCTGCTGGGTTGATAATGTTTTGATGTATTTTTCTTTTGCTCTGATGAGAGGTCTGCTGCTGCTGCTCTGACATATTCATTTGGATGAATAATTATAACTTGCACAATGTCAAGCTGAAGATGGTAGGGTTTTGTGCGTCATGACAAGCCTAGTAGCCAGTGCAGGTGTCTCACAGCATGATCAGCAACAGCCAGTGTATTCTGGCTCAGAGGAGACATTTTAGAGTAGTAAGAAATCAGCACCAAGGGCAATGCTGCTGCTGCTGCTACTGTTACAAGTGCCAAATAAATGCAGAGTGCTTCTCAATGACAAGTGCAAGAACATCTACTTATTTCAGTTATATTCTTTTTCTAAATAACCAGATAAATGTGCTGTCTCCACATTTTAGCATACACTGTAAGCATAGTTCTGCAGTTTCAGTGCATCTATTCTGCTGCCCTCACATCAGGGTATTGTTTCTATACTGACCACTGACCACCTGGTTGGCTACATGAAGGTCACGAGAGTGGAAATTAATGACTAATGAGGTCATGCAGCCAGCCAACAATGAAACAGTAGTACAAGATTTAGACTGTATAGTGGTATGAATGAGATGATTCTTTAGTTATTTTGATGAAAACACAATAAAATGCATCATAATTGTGCTTTTTCTTAGTAAAGGAGCTTCACAGACACCAGCTTTATATGCATCTATAAATACAAAAAATGGAGGTGGTTGACAAGGCACTTTATAAAGATTTCAGAGTGTTGTGTCTCAGTTTGATTTGTGCTAAGGAGGGGGAGAATAGTTAAAGTACTCTTCATGACAAATAAACAGTTTCTAAACAAATAAAAAGAATCATAAATTATTTAGGTGATACAGGTGATCCATTTTCTATCTTAACAACTCTGTGCTTTATTAAATTGTATTCTGCCTATGAATTCATAAAGGGCAAGCACATAACTGCACTTAGAGTTTAGGCTACTGTACCTTTTCCATTAGGATGCTTTGCAGTTGTGTTAAGTCGGGTTAAGCAATTTCTTTGTTAGGAAGAATTTTATTTTTTATTTATAATAAATTTATTTTTTATTTATATTTTAAATTTATTTTTTTTTTTTTAAGGAAAAATTGATGTTTCATCAATTGTGCTGTATTTACCTTAATTAGAACTTTCTTACTACTGTTCAATTAATATTTAGTTCATCCGGGATTTAGGGCAGGTGTTTGAAATTTGGCAGAATAGCAATATAGGCACGTAGCACTTCTTCAAAGTAACTGAAAGGTTTCATGGATTTTATTGCAGGCACAGACTTAGGACTTCCTCTTTATTCTTCCCAGCCTCTATGGCTCTAGAAATAAGAACCAGGAGTAGAGTGACTTTTTTTTCCATTCTTTCTTATATCTTTAATTGAAGGAAAGAGTGTATGGGTAATAGAGCTGAAATTGGGGAAAGTGAATTGGAATAAAGTAAAAAAAAAAAAAAAAAGGAGGGAAGAATTGGCCTGAGGAGCTACCAGTGATGAGGCTGAGATGAGGGTGTGGAGGATAGAAATGGGAACACAAATGTTGCAAAACTACACAAGAGTCTTTCCTGGTAGAAGGTATGTGCCAGTAGGAAATGGATAGGCCCAGAATATCTGATTTTTATGGACTGAAGTGTGTGCTTCACCTCCTACCAGTGTTGAAATGAATGGAGGATATAGAGAGTCTGATAGCACAAAGGTAATGTTGAGGTCAAAGTTTTCTAAAACTTCTGGGGAATCGCCAAAGTTGATATGTTTACATGTCTCTTTCCTGTAAAATCACCAATTTAACCCAGTCTCTACACACACCTATTTTCAGAAATTACGGTCACAGAATCGTGGCCCTGCAAATTAACATTTACTTGCTCTTCGGTCCAAAGGACTGTGTTGGTATAGCTTGTGTCGGTGTATGTCAGGTGTTTGCCTCGTAGAGCCTTGAACAACTAGGACTTTGAGGCTGAACGTATGCTTTGCTGAGAGAGAAAACAGTGCCAAAAGTCACTTACCGTGCCTTTCACAAGTCATTCCTAAGTAGTCTTTGTTTTCTACACTCACAACTTGAAATTTGAAAGATCTGGAGAAGTGTTTAGTGTTTAAAGCTGTAACTATGGTCACGGAAGGTGATGCTCTGATAAAAACAGTCCTCTTAAAGCCAGATGAAAGGATCGCAGGCTGAGTATCCCAAACTAACCTTTTCTCTTATTTTTCCATATGAAAACTCAGAATGAGGCCATCTATTCTGAAAACATGTTTTGATGATAAGCTCAATAATAGTTTTGGGCTGCTCAATTGCTGTGGTGGTCATTATAGAGAGCTGCAGGGAATGGGATCATTAAATCACGCAGCATAGCTCTGTCAAAAACTTACCAAGCTCCTGGCAGTGTCAGGCGTTCTCAGGACCCCAGGCTGTGAGGGACAGCAAGTGAGCTCCAGCTGCTGCCTTTGTAGGAACTCAGATTTGATGGGTCCTTTAACGAGCCTGAGCTCTAGGTCTAATCTCCTATGGCTGCCGTAAGCGTAGATAATAGTAGTTAAGAATTACATCTTCTCTTACACTGCTTTGCTAGTCTAAACCAGTAAAAGTTTTTTGGCCTTGTCTAATGGTGGACTCTCCATTCCTCATCTTAGAAGCTTTTGTCGCAGCTGTGGTTGGTCTACTTGAGATGGTCTGGCCGGAATCATGCACAGTGTTTCAGGTCGGACCGTGGCCTCCCTGCTGCCTTCTGCACTAAGATCAAGTTAGAAAAGACGGCGGTACCCCTTGCTCAGAAACCCCACATGAAGGTTTTGTGACTACTCTAGTCCTAGCGTTTCCTTACCTTGTTACTGCTTGTATGGGCAGCTGATGTCACTTCCCTCAGTAGTCAGAAATAAAACACAAGGTTCATATTATACATTAAAAACACCTTCATTTTGGTTGAAGTTGTTGTGAAGGATTAAATGGACACAGTGGTCTTTGTTTTTATAATGTGTGGTTTTTTCTGATGAGCATGGAAACCTAATTGATAGAGAGGGTGGAGTAACCAGTTTGGTTTTGCAAGTGCTGTTTAGAGTCAAGGCAGCCAGCGATGAGATCGAGAAATATGAACATCTTCTTTTCCAAAGAATCATTGTCATATTTCATACAAATTCTAACACATTTGTACAAAAGTGATCAAGAAACAAAGAGTTTGTGCTGTTTGACATTGTTAGCAACTATCTGGGTGTACAAAAAAGCATGACAGCAGTCTTTTAGAGAAGTGTTGGGCAATGACCAAAAATTAGTTGGTTATTCAAATAAAAAGGCATGTTATAATTTCCATGGTTTGCATGACAAGCATGCAGTGTGTTTAAATAGCTATAGATGCATTTATGTATATAGCAGGAGACAGCTGGCAACATCAGTGAAGCATGCAAATAAGATCAAATGAACAGTACGTTTTAAAAAGAAAAAAAAAAGATTTAACTACCTTTTTAAGGAACATCATTGAAAAATTACAATTAGTATTAAAATTAATTGGATTTTAAAACTTATCTGTGGGTTATAATCCCTTGATGTTTCTTTTTTCTAGTGAAACCCTTTGAATTCCCGGAAGATAAAGATAAAAATGATTATTAGAGGATTTATCTGTATGTGATATAGAAAAATGTAAAAAATCAAAATGGAAAGCAACTGTTGCAAGTACCAGAAAATTATGCTATTAATTTAAGTGTCATCAGAGCACAAAAGATCACATTTCAGGACTGTGTGGAAATTATTAAAATACTGGAAATAATAGTACTTAAGATGAAGATATTATACTCTAAGATGTGGTTAAGTGACTGACACTATTATATCACTTCAGGTATTATGAAAGTAACAAAATGCTTTTAAAGATAATAAGCGTTACATTTTGAGATTGGCAGTATTCACACTTTTCTGCTTAAGTGCTTTCCTACTTTAATATAATCTAATAACAGCAGGAAAAAGGTAGCATTTTATTTGAGCTACGCTGTTTCTTTCTAAAATATGTATGTGTAAAATGTAAAAATCTTTTACATGTAAAAAATGTATTTCTTCACCTGAGAATATTAATATAATTTGCTTCTTTTTGTCCAGATGAGAAGGAAGAACATAATTACTAAAGATTAAAGGAAACCATTCCACGTGTATTTCGTGTTATTTACATAAAAATGCCTCTTTAAGAAGTGAACCTTTGATTCTGTTTTTCTTTTCAATCCCAAGAACTTGTTCCTGGGCCAAAAGATACCTTAAACCTGGCCCTTGTTACATCTTTTTTTGTTTTTCAAAGCATATTTTATGATCTCTTTATCCAAATTGAAGAAGTTTGGTTAGTTCTCTCCCGTCTGTCCTGCTTTTGACTCAGGCATTTAATTATTCAGTTATAGTCTGTGGAAATGATTTCACAGTACCCTTTGGTGCTCCCAAATGATTCCTCTTCTTCCACTTGTGAGTTTCCTTTTGCTGAACAATTTGAGCAAGTTAGGAGAATGTCTCCAAAAATCTTCCTCCCTTGCCCCCTTTGGTCACCCTTTGCTGCAGTCTGTGGTTTCTCGACACCTTCACTTTTTTCCTGCCATAGATCACCCCTCCCCACACGAAGCCCTGTTCTGACTGCTTCTTATTCTCCTGCTTCGCTGTTTGTGACACTTCCCAGTTCCTCCACCGATTCCCTCTTAGGTCAGGCCCAAAGCCCCTGTGGGGCGTACTCCAGATAGAACTGGCCTCTCTCCTTTTCGTGCATTCTCCATTTCCTTTTGGTTCCCTACATTTGTGTTTTGTACCCTCTGGACATCTGCATGTGGAAAGTGTTAACTTGACTGCTGACTGTTTTCTCTACTTGAACAGGTCTTCGCCTGTAGAGCAGTAACTTCTTTTGTGCTCACAGATGATTTTAAAAATACTTCTTTTGCATTGCTGTTCTGTATATTGTCCTGTATAATGAAAGATTTTTTCTGATTCCATCTAATCCACTCTCAAATATTGAAATCCCTTGAGTGTAATCCTCTGATTATTAGATGGCTTCTCCTTCTCTTACGGTATTTACATGGTTTGAAATCTAATGTTAAGTACCTGTTTTTATACTGCTCAATTTTGAGATAATTATGACATTTGGTAAGCTATCTTTCTTTAGAGTCGTTAAAAAATAAATAAGCTACTTCAGTTATGTGGATATTTCTGTGTATTTGTATTTGGTACCACTGCCGTGGGGCTCAGCTGAAGTAGAGACAAAATCTCAAAATGTTAGAAGTTTGATAGTAGATAAGTGATGATTTTTCCTTTCATTTTGCAGTAGTTTGTTACAAGTTACAATGCAGATTAATAGTTGTTGTCAGTTTTCAGGGAAGTTTTCTGAAATGGAGTATATAAAACACCATCAAACCCAGGTATGATGTACGTGTATCACAACATGTTAGAACTATCGGGATTAAGAGTACTTATTTGTACTCAGGGTGTAGCTATGCTTTCCGTGGGTTTTCAGTGAAAAACCTCTGAGGTTAAATGTTTTAAGCTACTGTGATGCAATCAGATACTAGATTTTAACGCTGCCTATATTGCCTTGTATCACCTAGTTTGTTTTTATAATATTCTGTGTGTCTGTAGGTGGAAACTATATGACATTTGTTTAAACTTCTTTTCTTAGAACTCCTTAGTAGACATTTATAATCAGTTCCTGGTGGCATTAGAATCGCTGAAAGAATTCTGGGATGCCATGGATGACATTGATGAGAAGACATGGGTGCTTGAGCCAGAAAATCCCACCCGGAGTGCTACAAAAAGAAGAATTGCAATAGGTATGAAAAGATTTGAAGGAACACAGTGGATCTCAGAAGCAGAACCAAGGGTGCTGTTTTGCTTTGCTTATCTAATCAGATGGTACTTGTTGCAGTTAGGAAAACGAAAAGTAGCACTGAAAGCCGGCAAGACGCAACTCTCTTGTGTATTAAAAAACCAACCCTTCCTCAGAATACTCAACCTGTTTAGGAAATCAGTTACAACTTTGTGGTGTTCCAGAAAATTAGAAGTCGCTGCAGGCAGTTTTTATGTATTTTGGAACATGTAACTGTCAAAAACTGAGGACTTGCATCGTAACTCTAGAAAAATCAGTATTTGTAAGAACTCTGCTTAGATGAAGCACTTATCTCCTTCACAAATTCCAGATTTTTTAAGAGAGTATTACTTTAGATTGATCCCATCCTGAAGAGTGAAAGGAGTATTAGAGTGCAGTCAGAAGTGAGAAGAAAAGAGGGTTAAAAGAGGCAGGTGGAAAGGACAGAGAAATAAGAGAAGAGAGGAAATTAGAGCTTAGTGTTAACCATCTGAAAAAGTACCTAATTCGTATGCTGACATCTGGCATTTTAAGGTCTTGATATATGTAGGGTGAGGAGCCTTGTAACTGTAAAGGAGCAGCTTGCCCCTGTCGAGGTTAGCAGTGCGGGGAACTGTTATCTTTGAGAGAGGAGTTCTGATTTGTGGCTTAAATCCTAAATACCAACAGCATAATTGCAGAAGTCAGCAAATGTGCAGGGGACCAAAGCAGAGCAGAGTTGTCCCCAAAACCTGCAGAGGGAGGGAGGAAAGGAGCTGGTGGTGCTGAGGCTGCTCCTTCCGCCCCCTTTGCTGGGGGTGGAGGGAGGGACGGGAAGGACAGGACAGAAAAAGTTCAGCAACTGGCTACAATGACGTGGGTCGGACAGCGCTGCTTTTGTGTGTGTGTCTGCAGTCAGGGTGGCTTTGTCTTGGTCCTGCTGTACTTTGACAGAGGCCAATGAAAAGGAAAGAAAAGCCTCAAAAAGCGCCTCGCATTAGGTCAGGGGAGGGCACCCCGAGGCTTTGAGCCCTTTGTTGTCGGTCGCAGACAATCTTCAGTTATGACGAAACTTTGATTTCATTCATTCCAATGTCTTCGAGGAGGGAAAGCCTAACGTACCTCTTAATTACAAAAAGTGTTGGGTATCGCCTGGTTTTGCTGCCAGGTTTTTAATGTAGATCCAGAGTGGTTCTGAGCTTCTTACCCCTGATGAAGAGCAGACCTTAGGGGGATGAGGGGGTGCCTTGCAGAAGGAAATTATTTGCTATTTCAAGAATAATGCCATTGCTCGCTCAGTCTGGGAGCATGCTGTGGAGGAGACTTTGACTTCTTAATATCGTCTGTATGCTTCTCTTTTTGACTGCAAACGATAATGAGGAATTAGTAACAATTAATCTCTACTACCTTTAAAATTTTGCTAAGATTTCAAATTGATATCATCATCTAGCTTGAGTTTGATTGTTCAGAAATAAGTGTTAAAGTTAAAACTAGTCTAAAAGGAAACTCAAGACTGGCAGGTTTTTTAAATCAGTTGCTATTTGTAATTACAGTCCATTGAAATTTGAGTATTTAATCTATACTGATACTTTGTACAATTGATTTGAGTACCTACCAACTTTTTATTATTTATCCTAATGAAAACCAGCCACAATTAACCAATTTAAAATTGCTTTTTAAAAAAGGTTGGCGTTTCCTTTCTCAAATACCTGAGTGCAAAGAAAAGCTTCCCCTGTGGCTTAGTTGCTTTCTCGTTGTAGGGAACAATGTCTCGGTGAACGTAGAGGTAGATCCTCGGCATCCAAAGATGTTCCCCGAGTGTTATTTTCTTGGAGCAGATCACGGTAAGGCAGCAGACGTGCACCGTTTGTTTCTCTTCTAGAATCTGAGCTGTGGTGAGCATGTGCTGGTGTCGGCGCTGTCAGCTCCTGGGGAACACTTCACTTAGGCAGAGGCAGGAATTAGGCTGATAGTGTGTAGGAGAGTTTTACGCAGTAGATGCTGGGGGTTTAACAACCTAGATCCATAGCATGCTGTTTCCCTCTCTGAGTGATGCTATTTTCCAGTGCTTTCCTAGCACGGTTTAGAGGGAACCCTGTGTCCTACAGATGGTAACCCAATCATGTTTATATTTTAATGTAATTTTCTTTTGAAAAAAATAAAAATTTATGACATATGTCCTAATAGTGGGTGGAAATATTTTTTATTCCATGTCCCACAGCTTCTTACCAGCTTCTAAAGGTGTAACTATGATCACTTTTCAACAGAATGATATTTTAAATATTAGTGTAATGAACTCCCCACAACTAAAAGCCAAGAGCAGTCACTGACTTAAGTGCCTTAAATAATTTAAAACTCCCAGCCCACGCCTCCTCCTGGAGTGCTGAAATCTGAGAGGTTGAATTGGGTGGGGAGGATCCTAAGGATGATGTAATTATTGCTGTACTTTTGGTTGCAGTGGTTAACCCTTTGAGAGCTAAGCTGAACAGCAATACACACTTATGGTAAGCATCTTTAATAATCCAGGCCTGAAACTGAAATGGTACTTGCCGTTCCCAGTGTTGACTTTTTTCTCCCTCTCTCCCATCTGCAGGGATCCAGAAATCAGTTTATTACAGAATTTGAAAGACCTCTTGGAAATTGATTTTCCACCTCGTGCTGTGTTAGAAAAAAGTGTAAGTTGCTTTTTGTTAATGATCAGTCGTTATTTCTGAATACGTAAAACTTAAATGGTGGCTTTATAACTGCCAGCAGAAATAAGAGACTTGGAAGAGAGGTAATTGGATTAATATATTGTCATAGGGACTTCTGAACTTCAAGCAACAGTTGTCAGAGCTTGTTAACCTTTGATTAGAGGTGCACACTTTCCTGTGGCCTTCATAGCAGTAAGGCGATTAATAACAGGCTTCACTATTAAAAGGGAAAGAGGAAGTTCCAGAGTAGCTAATGAGATGTGGAAAATCCAAACATTCTGTTATGGATGTTGATGACTTAAGTTCTAATTAGGTAGAGCTGCTTAGAGGGGACAAGAGGCCATCCAAATACTGATGCATTTCAAACAAACTCAGAATTAATTTTTGACAATGCTGTAACACTGGATTACTAGCTTCGCTTTCACTTGTGAAATTTTTAAATTAATATTTGACTGAGGTCGTGCGTCTAATGTCCAACTGTAATGACAAATCATTGTGTTTAATAAAAAAGAAACAATGGGGCCCAAGAGCATGAAAATGCTTGTCAAACCAGACGTAATTTGGTGAGAGGATAAAATATAACAGAGTGTAAAGCCCAGAACATCTGGCAACTAATCTCGCTCTTTATGCCATAATGGCGTAAACATATATATTGAAGGTAAAAACATTTAGTAACTCAAAGTAACAAAAAATGCAGAAGCAAAGACAAATAGGTGAACGTGTTTTCTGTTACCAGCCCTGCCGCACTGTAAGCTAAACCGTGTTGTGTTTTAAGGATTTTGCTAAGGACTGTGGAATCTGCTATGCCTATCGCCTCAACGGCAGCACTCCAGATCAAGTGTGTGATGATCCCCGATGTGGACAACCCTTTCACCAGGCTTGCCTGTTTGAGGTAAAGTCAATTAGCAGGGAAAATTTTGCTTTTTCCAGAAAATCAGCGTTGCCCACTTAAATTGCAGGTGAAGCAAAATCCTTTAAGGGTGCTGCAGCAGTCACTGTGCTTCCTCTTGTCTTCTGACCCACAATTCACACAGAAGCTCGCAGTGGAAGGGAACATGCCTCCCCTTGTGCGTACACAGATTGATGTGACCCGCACCACTGCCAGATGTTGATCAAATAAACTCCCTTTGGAACCCCCCCTAGGAGAATAGATTGTTCTTAAATTCAATATGAAATGAATGTGAATTTTAATCCACTTCCTTGTATTCCAGTGGCTACAGGGTCTTCCTTCGAGCAGGCAGAGTTTTAATGTCATCTTTGGTGAATGCCCGTATTGTAACAAGGTAAGGAAAGCCAGTGACGATGAGAGATTGAAACAGTCTTTTTAAAAAAACAGAATTTGAGACTACTATCTTCCCTTTAAATGTTGGAATTAAAAAGAGGAAGACATGCATTTAATGTATCGGTATTTAACTAAAGGTTTTCTGAAACAGTGTAAAGATGGCTACATGCCAGTTATCCACATACTGGTGTCCAGGTAATTAAATTACACTTTTTTTAATATTGTAGCAAAGGTTCAATTTAAAAAAAAAAAAAATCAAAAAAAAATCCAAGCATTTGTAACACAAAACAGCCTTGCACAAATAGTTTAGTGCATACATAAGCACTGAGTACCCATCTGGCAAATTTAAGAGAACTTGCCTGTAAGAGATAGGTATTGAGAGTTTTATTTACAAAAAAAAAATAAAAAATATATCTTTTTCAAGCCCCTGACACTGAAATCTTCAATGAAGAAAGTCTGAGAAAAAACCTGCGTGTTGGGAACACCACTGCACTTACACCGAAGGCCTGGACACAGTGACATCAAAGCAAATACAAGGAGAGTAATATTAGTAGCAGAAGTACAAGTATAGCTATACTGTAGTGGTACGTTTCGTCAGTAAATGCAAGCCTAAATAGGAGAGAGAGAGAAGGACGGATGATGTCAGAACTGGTTTCTTCTAATGATCCTGGATGATCCGTAGCTAAGAGCTGATCTTGTTTCTTTTTGCGTTCTAAGAACGTTGCTGGGGGGTCAAATGGTGGTAATTCTCTTGCAGTGTCTTTCTGTAGGGAGGGAAAAATAGTAATAACGAACTTAATAGTGAATAACTATGATGTGAGTTGGAAAAACAGAGATATCAGAGATGACATCTAGGTATTTAAGTTATCCTAGAGAGAAAGCAATACAATTCTTACCAAGTCTTAGCTCTGGAATGTATGTGTGTACATACCTCTCCCTCTCTGGGATAAGCAGGTATAAGTATATTGTATACTAAGTGTATAATGTTAGGTATGATTAAACACCTAAAGAGACATACTCTTTATTGCTGAAGTCAACAGCTGAAATTCTTCTATATCTTTAACTTGTTCCAAAAAATGTTAATTTTAGAAGTCTTTACATGTTCTTGCCAATAAAGTTTTAGCCTGGAAACTCTAGACATTACTCTGGAGTTTGATTTGCCATTTTAGTTTGTACAAGTTTTTGCATTTCACAGTGATTGATCGCAGACAGCAGCAATGCGCTGGTAGCCTGGGGTGGTTCTGGCTAGACAGGGGGGTGGTGTAGGGCTCCAGCAGCACTGTCATCCTCACCTTACCTTGCTGCTCTCCATCTCTGAAAGGAATCCCCAAACGCTACCAATCTGTTTCTCATATATTCAAGAATTGACCGTATTTTCCACTGTCCCTTAGAAAAAACAGTCAGCATTGGCTTCCTTTCTGTGCCCCCATTCACAGGCCGTTAGGCTTACACTATGTCCCACTCAGTTTCAACCATAGCAGTATCGGTTTCTTGGAGAAAACTTATAACCTAAATTGTAGTTCCTTGTCTATCTTCCTGTTTTATTCCTCTTTCACATTAGTGACAGACATGGCTGTTTCTTTGCTCTTGATTAAATATGGGCCCCATCTGATAGAAAGGTGCTGTTCTGTCTGCCACAAAGGCAGCTCAGAGGGTTTTCTTCTCTGCTTTTTTTTTTCAGTATTATTTTCTGGATGTTATTTCTTTCTTTCGTCCCAGTTTATTAGCTGTCCTGTTTCTCACAAGCATCCTGCTCCTGTCAGCCAGGTGTTCCCCTTTCAGCATAAAAATGTTTCTCCTTTTAATTTATACCTGAACTGTAACTGCTTTCCAGGAGCATCTCACTGTGCCGGCCCACTCGTTCACTCATTGTCCCAGCCAATTGATGTTTTTTCTGAATTTACTTCCCCAAAAGACAAACCAAGGAGCAAGAACCTTCCCTCCAATTTCTATATTCAGACCCTTAACTGCCTTTTCTGTTAACAGCAACAGGGTGGCCATCCCGGCCAGGTGACAGGGAACTGACCCTGCTCCAGGCAGGTGCCTAACCCAGGTGCTTGGAACGGTGCTCCGTGCTCGGGAGAGCACATGGCAGCCTCGCATCACCCCAGTCCCGCCCCCTGCTGGGGCTTTTCCCCACTTCTGTGCTGAAGAATCCTCCTGAATTTTCATAACTTAAGTACTATAATTTCTGAATTATAGTGTGTGTATATATATATA